>BLBF01000037.1:5965008-5990685 GCA_015471245.1 Laticauda colubrina
GGAAGGAAGGAAGGAAGGAAGGAAGGAAGGAAGGAAGGAAGGAAGGAAGGAAGGAAGGAAGGCAAGCAGGCGTATTGTGGGATGTTCTTTCTGTTTCTGTAGGTCTATATACAGAATGTATCTACAATGTGTGGTGTTTTAAGATATTGTATTGTTCGAATTGTATGATACCCAAAGTTGGTTTTGATTTGAGATAATATTATAAATATCAATGATAAATAAACAGTTCATTAATTTGTTACATTAATTCTGCAAATGCTAAACCACCTTCCATCCTTAACGGAGGACCAAAATTCACAGCCTCTCAGCCTCTCTCTATTTCAGTACATTAACCAATTTACAAATTGACTCTTTCATTATAAATCAGGTATTGGACTTTGTCAGTAAGTGAGATGCAGTACACCAGAAACTTCTATATTGGAATTACATAGTTTTCATGCAGGGAATTGTGTAGGTAATAGATAGGCTTGATGTAAATTTTGTTAGAATGTTTTCTGTTTGTTCTCAAATGAAATATAATCTGATTCACAGCATAACTGGGCCACACATGAATTAATTTAAAATTCCTTTTCAAAAGGCACTGCTGATTTTTTTATGAAGGATCAGTGGTGCTAGAAATATTTTGCAAACTAGTCAAAGGGTTAAACAAAAGCATCCAACAAAAAAGTGCAATAAAGCCCAATACATTTATTATCAAATCAGGTTTCATGGAATATATCACATAGCAAAATATTCTTCTTTTAAATAAAACCAAAATAGATTCTCTATTTCTGCTATTGAATATTAGTTGAATCAACCTCCTTTTATCTCTTTGTATCCCTCATTGTGTTGCTTGAGATGCATTGTTAAACCTTGGATAGGAGACATACATCACAAAAATACAAATTCAGATTTCGTGCATGTATATGGAAAAAAAACATATCAATTATTTTAAACTGAATGCAATTGTATATTGTTTTGATGACTATTAGCTTATTATGTCCTTCATTTTGAATATAATTTGAGCACTTAATTAGAAGATATGGTCAAAGCTGAAGTATATTAAATCTTTTGGTAAACCAAGCATTAATCTACAGTGCCTTTTGAAAAACTCATGTGACTGGAATGAAGAATCAGCTTCATAACTTAAACAGTATAACTGCTTGTTTGCTTGTTATTTATTTATTTGGCTTGTGCAAAGAGATGTGATCTGCCTTTCTCTTACCTTCAAGTTTTGGAATGAACACAATTTGAATCATTGATTAAAATGAGGAATTGAAAATAACATGGTTCACCTTGTGATCAATCCAGGTTTGCTATTCGTTAATCCATCCTTGATATTAATGAAGCACATGTTTTCATGCTCAAAAACTACTGAAGGTTCAAAGAAGCAATGAAAGCAAAATGATTTAACTCCCCAATAAGGATAAGGCCATGTTTGAATCCAATAATTCCAGTGAAGCTTTAGTAGTCAACTATTTACTCCTTGTTTTTGGATTGAAACCACATACTCAAACAATTAAAATTAAAGTTAATTAAAATTATGAGTACATATTATTCTATATTTGTATGGTTTTAAATTCTTAAATTTGAAATAAAAAGGTGGCAAAAATGCAAAATGTCTTTTAAAAGAAATGGAGTCATAGGAAGTGCTTTCCTCTATAGTATATATGTAATAAGAAAAATATTGGCTGATTATATATACCAATGAAAGCCATTCTTCAGACAGATCATCATCATAATGACAAACCATCTATATCTTTCAAAAAACAAACAAACCCTAGTTTCTAAAAGATTCAGGTAGATATAATTATCTAAAGCAATAATTAGAAGAACTTTGTAATTAGCAGACAAGGCACGTTTAATTAGCACCACTCTAGAAATTTTGGATTTTGAAGATTGAAAGGTATTTTCAAATATGTGCCCAATAATATTAGGTCATATGGTCAAAATCCAATAATATATTTTAATGAAACAGAAAATGTAATATCTCATATACATTTTTACATATAATTTAAAAAACAGAAATACAAAACAACAGAAGTACAATATGATAGATTGTTGAACTTTGTCTAACTGAGCAATGATGCTAAATAAAAAACATTAACCATTAATATTCTAAACTATGCAACTTTGTTGTAATGGGAAAGAAAATGCAACAAACTCATATATATTAAAACAGCTGTTTGGATAAAGCTAAAAAAAGACAAAAATATGAAGACATAAACATAGTCTTGTTTTTTTGGACCTTAAGTAGATATAATGTGAGACCTGGAACATCCTCTTCCCCCCAGAAAAAAATCCTCACCAAGAGTAGACTAGCAAAACCTATAGACCATTAGATGTAGTTATAAAATGTTTTGCAGAGGTTTTCTGAGAGTTTAGATAAAAGCCATTCACAACTTTATATTACATATTTCAATCAATAATTAATGTGGCTTCATCTGTTTACAGTATACAGATTATCCCCAAAATATATAAAAAAATCAGTGTTAGTTGAATACTGCAACTTGTGAATCATGTATTTTAATGAATAAGTTAGAAAATTACTATTGTACCAAAAGGTATGATACAGTCTTAAGGTATAATACTCTGTCTGTTCTGTACAATTGACTTCCTTCAGCTGTTTTTCAAGGAAGTCTAAAGAGGTCCTATTTCATATACAACACATGATTAACCTGCCATTAAGACTGATTTAATTCATCATGGGCAGCAATTGGATATGTAGTTATATTTCCATTATATCTAAAAATCACTTATTTAGAGAAAATCATGATTACTTTTGAATTAGGATCCACAAGGCATTGTGGTTTATTCATCCTTACAAGGGAAGAAAAAGTCTCGGATATGAATGTCTATGGAGATTCTCAATCATCCATGTGATTGTCCCAAAGGTGCTTTTTCAAAAGGCATCTTTCTTCTCATCCAACGAAGCTTCTTCAGTGAATTGTGGAGAATATAAAGATTTATGTTCCTTGCAGTCATCTGGTTGTTAGCACTCTCTCTAAGAGTCATTGAGAAAACTATAAACAGGAGATAGATGGCTGTCGTATATCCCCTGTTGCTATTGGGCTGTACACTCTTAATGTAGATGACTTTTCTGATCCCTCTATCAAACCATAGTCCTTTCAGCAGTTCCAAGAAGGTTCCACACTCATTTGCACTATTTAGGTGACTTGAGAGCACCGATAAACCTTCAAGTGGCCTCAATGACTCTCACCAAGAATGCCAACACTAGATGACTGCAAGGAACATACATTCTTTCATTCTCCACCATTCAGTTAGAACTGAAGACACTAACTGGATAGAAGCAAAAAGTCCAGCAGCCTCTAGAAAAAGCATTTTTAGATATGAAACAGTGATGCTAAGGAAGTAGTTAGTTCACTTCACTACAGTATAACTTGTATTTGTTGTCTTTTTTTCTTTACTCCTAAATAGTGCCTCCAAAGCCAATAATTCATTATTTATTCTATTTATGCAAGCAATATCCAGAAGACAAATATTGAAAATTGATTGTATAATTTTTAATTTATTACAAATTACAAAGATAAAACTAATACAAACTAAAAAATGGATAAAAAATAGAAATAGTAGAAATGGAAAAAAATAAAAAGAAAAATGATAATGATAATGATAATAATAATAATAACAGCAACAATAACAATAATAATATAAAAAGAAAACATTGTAGTTTACAAATGGTTTTCAAAGGTACTTCCATGTAGAGTGCACTGCAATAGTCATAGTATGACATGATCAGGATTTAAGTGACAGTGCATAGAAGAGAAAGTTCATTTAAATGAAAAAAATATTTTTGTGTCACCCAATCAAGGAATACTTAAACGTTTGTGTAACATTTATATTATGAGTTCTTAATATTAATATGAAACTTTCAATTTGGACATCTCAGCACCTTTTACTTCATCCTACTTAACCTATATTTTCATTAATTCATATTTTAAAAAGTGGATAGATTTTTTTAAAGGAAAGGCAAGTCATAAAATGTATCTTCAAATCATGTTTTATGGTAGTTTTTGCAATTCTTTAATATTTAATATTTTTCTTATTTTTAAAATATTTCTTTATTTCTTTATCCATTATTGAAGGGAAATTATTATTTGATTTGGTGTAAAATTAACATGCTACTTCTGGACAACTCTTTTGAATGGATACTCATTATTCTATTCACAAGTTGCCATTTGAAAAAGAATAATTAAAAGGGAAAAAAGATAAACCAGGAATACTTAGACAAACTAAAACAAACATAGAGAAAGGAGAATGAAGGAAGCATAATCTGTTTAACTTTATCTATGAGACTTTACTATGAATTTTAAAGCCTGCCTATGCATCATTCAGACTGAATCTTCAACCACATCAGGAAGCAGAATTCTAATTTGTATTTCTGGGTTTTGCTCTGTCATATGATCTGTTTTTGAATAGATGCCAGATAACCAACACATTTTCAAGCATAAATCCACAATGCAGTTATTATTTTATTAACAGGATAGTGTCATGTCTCTAATATTAAGTAATCCCAATCATATAAACATAGAGATGTAGAGATAACTCATACAAATACAAAAAAATAATCCTATTAACCTTAAAGCAGTATCTATGTTGGATTGCACTGTTGGGTTTCACATAAATAAGACTACTGGATCCTGTTCAGAGTAAAACTATTTTCAAATGTATACATATATCTAAAAATTCTTATAGAAAGTGATGTTTTTTAAGAACAAATACTCTTCAGATATAGTACTTTCAGGTAATATAAATTTCCCCCAGCTGAAAAAACAACTAAGAACTAAGAAATTGTAAGTCTCATTTTATTCTCAAATCCTTAAAATTTGAAGTGGGGACATACATCTACATTTCATGTCTGCATCTGAAATATAAAACATCAACAAATATAAACATCAACAAATCTGATAGAAGAACAAAAAGTTAGTTTATTTTATATATATATAAATAAATAAAAATAATTTATATATATATAAATATTCTACCAAAGAAACGAAAGTTGTATCACAATATAAAATGAACTTGTTATGTGATAGGAAAAAGTGCTACGTAGTATATTATGAAGAGTCATGGTGGTGCAGTGGTTAGAATGCGATATTGCAGTATTTTAGGCTAATTCTGCTGATTGCCAGCAGTTTAATTCTCACTGGCTCAAGGTTGATTCAGTCTTCCATCCTTAAAAGGTTGGTAAAATGAGGCCCCAATTGTTGGGGTAATATGCTGAGTCTGTGGAGATGTATATAAGTCAAAGTGTGATTGGTATTACTTCTTAAAAGAATGCCCCAAGGTTATATGTACTGTTACTTTATTTAACTTAAATGCAGATTATACCATGAAAATGGAGGGTGGTAAAATGGACTAGTAGAATAAAAGTTAGAAATAAACTTGATGGGAAGTAAAATCAACAACTTCAGGAATGTTTGATGATAGAAATTAAGGAAGACTTAAAGAATTTTTTTTTGTTAAAATTGAATAAAGAAATTGCAGAATCAATATTTATTAGAAAACAAAGTGGCAATGTAGGAAATGTCAACCTAAAGCAAGCACAGAAGAAATTGAAGTGGTACCACACTTTATTTTCCTGATCTCCAAAATTCACAGAAATAGCAACCATAAACATGATAAAAAGGGACATCTACTTGGGAGAAAAATTATGACAGATTGAAGGAACTCTTACTGTGCAGAGATGTCACCCTACCAATAAAGGTATGTATTAAGAGATAGCTTTCCCAGTTTTAACATACAGCAGTCATGACGAGACCATCAGAAAGGCTGGACAAGGATAAAAATGAATAGTTTTGAACTGGCCCTGGATAAAAAAATGTTAAGAAGACTTGAACTGAAATTTAAACTAAACTAAAAGAAAAAAACTGCTCACTTGAAACACCAATATTGAAGTTAAAGCTTAAATACCATGGGAGCATAATACAAAAGGAAGAATGACTTGAAATGATCCTGATGCTTATAAAAAAATAGAATTGAAAACAAGTTATCGAGGTGTTTTTTCAAAAGACAAATGGACTTTCTCACACCCGAAAACAGCTTCAGAGCTTACTAGGATTTTTGGACTTTTACCAGAAGTTCATTCCCTCATTCGCTGAGATAGCTTTGCCCCTTATGGAGCTAGTGAAAACAAGAGGAATTGACCCTAAACCCAAGCCCAACCAGCCTCTGACCTGGATTCTTGACTGCCAATGAGCATTTGAGGAACTAAAAGGACTAAGTATAGAATATAAAATCATACATTGCAATGTCCTACCGGTCAATGAATACTTCAGCTTCAACCATAACAACACAAGAGCAAACAATAGATACAAACTCAAGGTTAATCGCACCAAGCTTGATTGCGGGAAATACGACTTCAGCAACAGAGTGGTCAATGTCTGGAATACTCTACCTGACACTGTGTTTTTTTCCCCCAAACCCCAAAAACTTTAACCTTAGACTGTCTACTATTGACCTCACCCCTTTCCTAAGAGGTCTGTAGGGGGCGTGCATAAGTACACCAAAGTGCCTACTGTTCCTGTCCTATTGTTTCTTTTATTTTTCTTATATGTACTCATTTCTTGTCTTCATAACTATGTTTATACTTATACCTATTATCTTGAAAGCGATTGACAAATCAAATAAATTAATAAATAAAATAAATATTCTCCAAGGAATCAATCCTTCAGCATCCTGATGCTGAGTGACCTTTTGTGGTGCAACCAGATCAGAGGTGGTATTCAGCATTTTCTGACCATTTCTGGAGAACCGGTAGTGAAAATTTTGAGTAGTTCGGAAAACCAGCCAATCCCACCTCTGACTGGCCCTGCCCCTATCTATTCTCTGCCTCCTGATTCCCAGCTCATCGGCTACGTCTTCTTTTGTTGCCTTGCACAGGAGAATGGAGCTGGAAATCAGGTTAGTGGGGTGGGAAGGGAAGGGAGATTTTACAGTATCCTTCCCCTGCCACCCCCACCAAACCATGCCCACAGAACCAGCAGTAATTTTTTTTTGAATCTTGCCACTGAAGCAGATGCCAGCAATGTCTCAGTGGCAGCAGTACTCCTACAAGAAAACTCTCTAGGCCAACTGCAGCCCTGTGCTTATGTGTGCTAATTTTTTTTCTTGGATGAAAAGTGAAATGTCTTCAAGCAAAACAAGAAAGTCTTGTTGCCGTTGAAAAAAAACCCCTTTGGGGCAATCATGACTTGGATGACTGAGAATCTTCATGGATAATTGAAAAAGAGGATGCCAGAAGACAAGGTAGCTAGACATTATCACTGATGACACCAGTATGGCTTACAAACTTTCTCACAGTTCTGGAAACATGACCTTGTGGCTCATGAAGCATGAGAAGTGATAAAACAAATGAAAAACAATAACCATCAATTTATATTGTGCCTAATTTTATGTATGTTATACATTATGGAAAAATGGATTACTATTAAATGGTCTACTTGAAAGATATGTTTTCAGTTGAAATTTTCAATCTACTCTTTTCTACAGGTATGTCTCCTGGTCAATTGAAATGAAATAGTTGACTACTAGGAGAAAGAAAACTTCCTGACAACAATTCATTCTCCCTGAGCATTCCCCTAAAATATAAGTAAAATGTGCATTGTATTCAGCAAAAAAGCAGAAAGTCTTGAGATAGTAATGCATAACCAAGCATTTTGAGGCTTCAAAACAAGAGAGAAAGCTTCATATCTACTAGGAAAAGGAGCAGAAAGTAGCAATATATGATATTTTAAAGGTAAAAGATACTGTACTGCCAGTATATTTATTTTCTTTGTACATTTTTAAACTATGGTGCATTCTTTAAAACAGTTTTTAAGAGTCCACTGATATAAACAATTCTATTGCAGTCATTGACTAGTGTAAGGTGAACCTAAGTTTACACTATAAACAATGTACACTAACCTAGAAACTTTAGGAAAGTAGTTAAAGATTCGTATTACTAGTAGAAAAATAGGAACTTATTATAACAATAAGATTTCTATAAATCCTTTTAAGGCTGAAGTATAAAATAGGTTCCATTTTCCTGCTGCTTATAAAAAAGTGTATTAAGCTACAGTTTGTGGGAATTTAATTTCTGTTTGTAGAAAGCTACTGTACCATATGCTTAGTTTTAAGAATCTATTAAAAGTGCACTAAAATGAATCAGGTGAAGGATCATAAAGTATCAACATCTTTTTTTCATGAAACTGTGTGCGTTAATGAATACGAGAGAAATACTGTACAAATTGTACTTGTCAAATTCCATACAATATCACTGTGTTAAGATTGGCCACTGAATAATAGAATTATGGGTTTTTCAAAATTGATGCAACTAAAGCATTGTTTTTGTTTATTTTGTTTTTAAGTCATCTTTTACTTAAACAAGATAAATAGACAAAATAAACAAAAAATGGTGAGGACAATTTAATTAATTTTTTTTCAGGATTTCAGTAGTGGTTTGCCATTGCGTGCCATTTTTTGTTTCCTAGAGCTGTGAGAGAATGAATGACTCAAAATCACTCAGCTGGATTTGTGTGCAAAATGGGATTAGAAGTCATTTTCTTCCAGTTTCTAGTTCAGCACCTTAAAATACTACATTAAACTTGCTCTTGCAACTAGTATATACCTACTCATAATTCATCCATAAAGTTGGTTGCTATTACTTCTCACAGAATATTTCAGGATTTATCATTTCCAGATTATGGGTTCAATATCATCATCTTCTTCATTATCAGCATCAGCATCATTATCATTATCATCATCGTGATTGTCATCATCATCACCACCACTATCTACTGCATTACAAAACTAGACTTCTTTTAAGAATGCAAGAAAAACAATAAGATAATATTTTGTATCAGAAAGTAAGCAGTAAAGCTGTAAAATACAGCAGTGGAGGGGAGCTGTACTGTCATTAGGAATTATCCACTTTTCAGTTGACCTTTTTCTGAGGTAACTTTTTAAATACTAGGATCCTATATTGTACAAGGCTTCATAAACTAATATCAACATTTTAAATTAATCCTGATAGCTCGGAGCTAGCCAGTGTGATGTTTTAAATACCAATGATATTTATTTCCATTTAGCAACATACTAAGTCAAGCAGCTGTAATTTGCACCAGCTACAACTCAAAGAAGGTTTATATGGTACTTTATTTAGAGTAAGCCAAGCATAAAATTATTAGGGAATAACTCCAACTAGTGTGTCACCAAAAGCTGAGCACAAGTTCTTTTTGTCTTTGTGTGGACTTCCCAAGCTAATGACTGTTACATTTAGAGACTCTTACTTCTTGCAGAAAAATGCCTTTTATTTTTCCTATCCGAGAACCTCATATCTAGAATACCTTTCACCGTTTTTGACTTCAGTTTATTTTTTGGGCTCGCCTTCTTGTTCACATACAGATAACAGATAATTAGAATTGGAAGGAACCTTGTAGGTCATCTAGTCCAATTCCCCCACCCAAGCTCTACAAGTGCTTTAGAAAATAGATTGACCCCTTCCTCTCTGTGACAGCACCTCAAATATTGAAACACTGCTATCATGTCTCCCTTGGTTCTTTTCTTCACTAGCATACCCATGCCCAATTCCTGAAAACGTTCTTCATATATTTTAGTCTCCAGCACCCTAATCATCCTGGTTGCTCTTTTCTGTACTTTTTCTAGAGTCTCAACATCTTTTTTATCATGTGGTGACCAAAACTGGATGCAGCACTCTAGGTGTGGTCTTACTAAGGCTTTATAGAGTGGTGTTAGTACTGCACTTGATCTTGATTGCATTAACTTTTTAGGCTGCTGCGGCATATTGCTGGCTTATATTTAGCTGGTTGTCTACTTAATACTCCAAGATCTCTCTCACCGTTATTGCTATTGAGCCTGGTTTCATCCATTCTATATATGTACTTTTGGTTTTTCTTGCCTAAGTGTAGGACTTTACTTTTCTCTACATTGAATTTTATTTTGTTAGATATGGCCCAGTGTTCTACTCTGTCAAGATCCATCTGGATCTTGACCCTATCTTCTTGGAAGTTAGTTATTCCTGCCATCTTAGTATCATCTGCAAAATTGGTAAGTTCTCCTTCTGTTCCCTCATATAAGTCAATGATTATAGACCAATAGCCTTTGAGAGATTGGTGTTTAACTACATTAAGGCTAGTCTTCCATCTACTTTGGACCCGTATCAATTTGAAGATCAACTGATGATGCTACATCTATAGTTGTCCATACTGTATTGAATCATTTGGAACAACAGGGAACTTATGCAAGGCTATTATTTGTGGATTATAGTTCTGCCATTATAACACCATTCTACCCAACAGGTTGTTTCTTAAAATGTCCAATTTGGGTATAAATCAGAAGATTTGTTTATCGATAAAGGATTTTCTGACAGATAGGCCACAGTCAGTAAGGATAGGATCTCATCATTCTTCTGCTCTGATACTAAGCACAGGAACCCCCTAGGGTTGTGTGCTAAGCCCCTTCCTTTATTCTTTGTACACATATGACTGCACCCCATTATAAAACACCAATGAAATTATTAAATTTACGGATGACATGACAGTGGTGGGGCTCATTAATAAGAACAATGAGTCTGCTTATAGAAAGGAAGTACAAGGGCTGACACTGTGGTGTAAAGAAAATAATCTTATACTTAACACCAAAAAACTAAAGAACTTATAATTGACTTCAGAAGGAAGAGAGATGTACATTACCATTGTTCATAAATGGTGAGGAGGTGGAGAGGGTTGATAGTTTTAAATTTCTGGGCACTTATATCTCGGAGGACCTCTCATGGACTATGAATGCTAACATGCTTGTAAAGAAGACACAGAAGAGGCTCTCCTTCCTGAGAATGCTCAGGAAGATAAATCTATCTCAGTATCTACTTCTGTCCTATTACTGCAGCACCATTGAGAGTGTCCTGACATACTGCATTCTTGTATAGTATGGGAGCATACACAGAAGACAAAAAATCTCTACAGAGAATCATTAAACTGCCCAGAATATCATTGGGCTCCAGCTACCAGCCCTAGATGACATCTTTGCATCTCACTGTTTGAGGAAGTTGCACAACATTTTCTTCCCATTCTGCTCAAAATCTTTGTTAACTGTTGCCTTCTGGCAGAAGATACAGAACAATTAAAACTCAGACCACATATTTTCTGAATAGTTTTTATCCCAGAGCTATAATTGCACTGAACAATGAACTTAAATACCACCACCAGAAAGCTGCTGGACAGTATTACTTGGTGTATTGTGTGGATTCTTTTTTTTTATTTTTTAATTTTATTAATTTTCTACAAACAGACAAACGTACAAAACATTAAAAACATCTACTCTCATATATACTTCCGGTGTATCGGTTGGTTCATCAGTTTTGTGCATTCATTTTATAGTGTCAATTACAGTTATATTGCATAACCACTCATATTGTCAATCCATATTCTAATATTACTAAAAAAAAATAAAAAAAATCTTTTTCTGACTATACTTTTAATCATTCATGCTTTGTGAGATAACAATACTTCAAACAGTTTATTCTATAACTTATCATATAATCATAACAAATCAATCCTAAAAACCCTTCATATATATAATACTAATGCTCTATTATTGTATTTTATCATCTAACCATTGATAAAAAAAACCCCAAATTGCATAAAATTGTTTATCTTCTTGTTCTCTAATTTCAAATGTCAATCTACTCATCTCAGCACATTCCAATATTTTCTTAATAATTTCTTCCTGCAATGGTATTTTCTCATTCTTCCAGTTTTTAGCAAATACAATCCTAGCCGCTGTTAATATATTTACAATCAATTATTTCAAGTCTTTATTATATATATCAGGTAAAATTCCCAATAAAAAGATCTCTGGTTTCAAGTCTATGTGTTTCTTTGTCATTTTTTCCAACCACATGTGAATTTTAGTCCAATATTTTCTGGCATTCTCACAAGTCCACCACATATGATAGTATGAGCCAGGTATCTGATGACATTTCCAACATTTTTCAGATTTGTTCTTGAACATTCTTGCTATTCTTGTCGGGGGAAGGTGCCACCTGTAAAACATCTTATCCAAGTTTTCTTTATATGCTATTGACATTGTCATTTTATAATTTTGAGACCACAATTTTTGCCATTGCTCTAAATCAATTCCATATCCAAAATTCTTCCCCCATGCAATCATAGTTTCTTTAACTTGTTCTTCCTCTAGCTTAATTCCCAATAAATAACCATATAACTTTTTAATCACTTTCTCATCAGTACCCATCAATATCTTATCTAAATCAGTCTGTTTATCATAGAATCCTTCCGTTTTAAAATCTTCAAGATATCTTGAGTGTATTTGCACATATGAAAACCAATTCATCCTTATACCTTGTTCCTCTAAGTTTTGGATCGTTTTAAGTCCACCCTTTTCATCCAACAGTTCCCCATATCTAACTGTTTGTTCCTTTTTATAGATCATAGGATAGGAAAAAGCTTCAATAGTCGATAACCAGACTGGAATTTTCAAGTAACATTGTTTTTTTATCTTCTCCCAATTTAACCACAAAGACTCCCGTATATAATGTCTTCTGAAATACCCCTGTGTTTTAGTTCCCTTGTACCAAAGAAAAGCATGCCAGCCCAACAGTAAATCATGTCCTTCTAATGTCAACAATCTATGTTTTCTTAATGTTATCCATTCTTTGACCCACATCAAACTTGCAGCTTGATAATACAGTTCCCAATTAGGCAGGCCAAAAACCTCCTCTATTTCTAGCATCTTGCAAAAGTTTTAACTTTATTCTCGCTTTTTTACCTTGCCATATAAACTTCAACATAGTTTTATTTAAATCTTCAAAATAGTCTTTTCCAAGTCTAATTGGTATTGTTTGAAAGAGAAATAAAATTCTAGGTAAAATATTCATCTTAATTGTTGAAATTCTCCCTATTAATGACAATTGTAAATTTTCCCATTTCTTCAAATCTGTAATTATCTGTTGTTTGAGTTTAATATAATTATTCTCTTTTAATGTGCCACATCTTGCTGTCAAATATATCCCCAGATACTTAACCTTATTTGTAACTTGAATTTTCAAAAGATCTGTCAGTTCTTCTCTTTGTCTCAATAACATGTTTTTTGTCAAAATCTTTGTTTTATCTTTATTTATTTTCAAGCCAGCCATCTCACCATATGTCTCTATCTTTTCCAATAACTTTGGAGCGGTTTCTAATGGGTCTTCCAGAATAAAAGCTAAATCGTCAGCAAAAGCTTGTAGTTTAAATTCTTCCTTTTTAATTTTCATTCCTTTTATATTTTTGTCATCTCTAATATTTCTATTCAACACTTCCAAAGTTAATACGAATAACAAAGGAGATAGGGGACATCCTTGTCTTGTGCCTCTTCTTATATTAATAAGATCTGTAAATTCTCCCTCCATCATTACCTTTGCTGTCTGTTTATTATATATGGCTTCTATTGCTTGAATAAATTTTCTGGCAAAGCCCATCTGTTCCAATAGTAATAACATAAATCTCCAGTTCACATTGTCAAATGCCTTTTGAGCATCTAGGAATATCAAAGCCATTTGTTTTTCAGGATGAGCCTCATAATATTCCAAGGTATCCAAAATTACTCTCATGTTGTCTCTAATTTGTCTCTTTGGCAGAAATCCATTTTGATCTGGATGGATAAAATTATTTAAATATTTTTTCAGTCTTTCTGCTAAGATTGAAGCAAAGATTTTATAATCTGCATTCAATAAGGAAATAGGTCTATAGTTCTTAATTTGCAACGGGTCAGCCTCTTCCTTTAAAATAAGTGTAATATAAGCCTCTGACCATGTTTTGGGTGTCATCTTCTTTAACATAACTTCATTCATAATTTCTAACAATGGGGTGTTCAATGTTTCTTGAAATTTTTTATAGAATTCTGCCGGAAGCCCATCTGGACCTGGTGCTTTCCCATTATTTTGTCTTTTAAATGCTTCATTTAATTCCATCATTGTTATATTGCTTTCTAACATTTCTTCAGTCTCTTTAGGTATCTTCGGTAAGTTAACATTCTGTAAATACTGTTTAATTTTTTCCTCATCAATATTCTCTTGTTTATATAGTTGTCCATAATAATCTCGAATAATTTCCTTTTTCTCCTTATTACCACAACAAACTTGACCTTGATCATCTATTAGTTTCAATATTTTTCTTGATTCCTTCTCCTTTCTCAGTTTATATGCTAGCCATCTACCTGGTTTATTTGCGTCTTCAAAATAATTCTGTTTAGAATTTCTAATTTTCTGTGCCAGTTCTTCTTTCTCTATTAATTCCATTTTATGCTTAATTACCTCCAGTTTCAATTTAATATCTTTTTTCTGTGGTATTTTCTGTAATTCTTTTTCAAGTCTTATATATTCATCTTCCAAGGCCTTGGAGGTTTGTCTTTTCCTAATATTCTTTTTTCTTGTATAGTCTATTATCAAACCTCTTACATATGCCTTCATTGTATCCCAAACATTCTGTATTGAAGTATCTTCTTTTTTATTTTCTTTAAAAAAAAAAAACCAATTCCTTCTCCATCCATTGTATAAAGTCTTTCTCCTTTAAAATAGTATTGTTTAATGTCCATCTCGATCTTTTTTTTTGCCCCTTCCATTTAATTGTCATTGGACTATGATCTGCCCAAGTACTTATTTCAATATTTGTTTCTTGAATAGTAGATATTAATTCTGTTGAGATCCAAATCATATCTAATCTGGACCATGATAAATGTCTATTCGAGTAAAAAGTATATTGTTTAGTTTTAACATTTCTTTCCCTCCAAATATCTTTTAAGGTTAATTCATCTGTCATTTTAAAAAAAGATTTAGGGAGAATCTTTCTATTTTGTTTTGTTGTTGTTGTTATATAGTCCAGTTTATTGTCCACAATTCCATTAAAGTCTCCCATCATGATTATGTTAACATAGTCCAGTCTAATTATTTCCATATGTAGTTTTTTATAAAACTCTTCTTGTTTATCATTCGGAGCATAAATTGCAATCAAGAGTATTTTTTTATTATTATCCATTATTTCCACCATTAATACTCTTCCATCTTCATCCGTGTAGATCAGTTTTGCTGGAATATCTTCTTTAATGTAGAGAACCACTCCTCTTTTCTTACATTGAATCAAAGAAGTAAATATTTTCCCTAATTTTGGCTGTACTAACAAATGCTCATGTTGCTTTTTAATATGAACTTCTTGTAAGCAAATTATATCAAATTTTAATTTCTCTAATTTGTGAAAAGTTTTCCTTCTTTTAACAGCTGAGTTAAGTCCATTTATATTCATTGTAATCAGTTTTTTTTCTTCCATGATTATGCTTTATATTTAGGTCTAACAGCTCTCGTAGCTCTCACTTCACGTTGTTCTTTACTGTCTACTTGTCCACCTACAACTCCTTTCTCTTTTTCAATCTCCAGTTGTTCCTCCTGAAACTCAATTAATGAGACCTCTTCCTCTGCCTCCTCTTTTTTTCTTCCGAAAAATTCTGCATAGAAAAGTTCTGCTTTTTCAATCGAGTCAATTCTATGTCTCTGCTCTTGCCACGTAAAAATTAGTCCTTCTGGTATCAGCCATCTATAGTTCACTTCATTTTCCAGTAGCATTTTGGTCAAAAATCGGTATTCTCTTCTCATCTCTCTCACTCTTCTAGGTATTTGTTTTAAAACCACAATCTCTTTGCCTTTATATTTGAATGCTTTCTCTCTTGCCACTTGTAATATTTGTGTTCTGATGGATTTTTTGGTAAATCTAATATGTACTTCCTTTGGTAGTTTATTTCTCATCACATATCTTGTATAAACTCGGTATATCTCATCTACTCCGTCCATCATCTTTTCCTCGGTAGTTTCCAGAAGATCTGCCAATATTTCTATCATTATCGCAGCCAAGTTTTCTCCTTTTTCCTCTTCTATATCTTGGAATCTAAGATAAAATTCTGATCTTTCCATCTCCCACCTCAACATCCCATTTTTTTCTTGTTCTACCACTGTTAATCTAGTGTCAATATTTCCAATCTTCTCCTCTCTTTGTTTTCCTTCTTCCTCGATTTTTTGGAATCTCTCCTCATACTTTCCCATCATTTGTTTAAAATTTTCATCAGATTTCTCTATTTTTTTATCCATAGTATCTATTTTTATCTTAATATCTTGAATTCCTTGCATGATCATCTGTAAATTTACTTTTTCTTGTTCCTTATCTTGCTTCAACATTGTCTGAATTAAAAGTTGTCCTTCAGGTGGTGGGGAAGCAGAGGTAGAAGCAGAAACGCCGAATGATTTTGGTTTCCTGCTCATTTTAATATTTCCAAGGCTTCAAGCTCTCTTTGACTTTGAATCCAGCTGGTATAGTAACCAAATATAAAAATCAAAAAAAGGAAAAATCAAAAAAGAAAAAAGGAAAAAGGAAAAAGAAAGGTCTTCAGGTTCTTCTAGACCCTAATCCAATTGAAATAAATGGAAGAAGTGAAGAAGCAAGAAAAAAAAAGAAAGAAAAGAAAAAAGAAAGAGCTCTGAGGCTTTCCCTTTAAAATAAAAAGCAAAAATACTAGAGTTAAAATTTACAAAAGGCTGGCGAGTAGGAATTTCAAAGGTATATATATATATATATATATATGCACTGTACACTGCACTTTATTTCTTTATCCAAGGCTCTTATTATGACTGTCTTCTCCAGCAGCTTCAAAGCCAAGCCTCAAATGTTGAAATATTGATAAGAGTCCAAGAGAGCACCTGTAATAATATTTTACTGTATTCTCCCTCTATCTTATCACATTAAAATGCCCTTGAAAAGAAGTGCTTTTCTCCCCAATTCAAATAAAATATTTTCAAGCCTCTAGTTGGCAGTGTTGCAGCATCTCTTAATACTCTTTCCCCCCCCAGCCAAAAGAAAAAGTATTTGTAAAAAAACTCAAACGAAAAGAAAAAAAAGATAGCCAAAGGGAGCCTCTATCCTAAAAAGAAAGTTAAAAAGATAAAAAATAAAAATCAAGTGAAGAATAAAAATATATATAAGAGAAAATTCAATCCGGTTACCTACAAAGTCACATTAAAGTCCTCAAAGAAAATAAGAAAAAAAATCCAAGTCTCAATTTGACATCACTTAAACGCCGCTCAACCAAGGTTCAGTCAAAGAAAAATAAAGTCACAGATTTCTTCTTTGTTCAGGGTGTCCTTTCAAGTCTTAATCAATTTATAATGCAAAAGAATTTCTCACCCAACCGATACACGCTCATTTAAATCCCTTTCTTTCCGGAGTTGTCCCGACTTCAGCAGCTTTGAAGGCTGTCTTTCCGCTTCCAGCAAAAGGGCTTCTCCTGGATCAAACCAGAGATTTTGCGATATCTCTGGGATCCTGGGACTGTGCCCTTCACAATCCCCGTCTCTACGGGACGGTTTAGGTCCGTTAGAACCGACCAGGGGCGAAAATATCAGTTACGCTCTCAGAGCCCCGAGATCGCAGCTGTAACACCGAGACGTAGCTCCGCCTTCTCCTGTATTGTGTGGATTCTTGTGTGTTTTTAGGAGACAGAGAATTTTGGCCGGTGGGGAAGTGTTTGAGGATTATCATGTGTGTGTGAATATAGAGTCTGGTCTCTGGGTATGAATTTTGTTGTATGTATACTGTGTATATACATACAATGACAATAAAGAATTCAATTCAATTCTGAGTTATTGATGAAGATATTGAAGAGTACTGGACCTAAGACAGAACCTTGTGGCGCCCCACTGCTTACTTCCCTCCATGTAGACTTAGACCCATTAAGGACTACTCATTGAGTACTGTTTGTCAGCCAGTGGCAAGTCCATCTAGTGATGGTACTAACTATTCCCCTTTTTTCTAGCTTACTAAGAAGTAGGTTGTTGTCAAACACCTTGCTGAAATTTAAGTATATTATGTCCACGGTATTTCACTGGTCTACTAATTTAATCACTATGTTGAAGAATGAAATACGATTGGTTTGGCATGATCTGTTTTTAACAAACCCATATTGACTGCTAATTATTACTTTACTTGTTTCTAGATGTTAGTCTACCTAGTCTATGACTACCTTCAGACTATTGTCAAGTATTGTCAAGTATGTGGGAATGGCCTTGAAAGACAGGCATGTGAGGAAAAAGATGTTGCCTTGCAAAAAATAAAAAATAAAAACATTAGATAAGAGGAGGGGGAGCTGCATAAGTGGCAGAGAAAGAAATTTAGAAAGGAATCTCCCTAACTTAAAAGAAACAGGGGGGGGGGGGGTTGTACCTTCAGACTTGCAAGATCCTCTTAATGTACCCTTACAATAAAGTAAAATTATCTCATATGGGCTACTGGAAAGGCTAAAAGGTGTTTAGCTTTTTTTTATTCTGATGAAAAAGGCAGATAAAGTTAATATCATACTGATAACATCTCACCTCATCATTTAATGAACATTCCCATTAGCTTTATGCTGATACCAATCAGTTGAAAAGAAAGAACAGTATATTTTGGGATACTGAAATGCATAAATTTTCCACTGGTTCCACTGGTTTAAACATAAATTTTCCACTGGTTCTCTGTAACCACTGTTATACTGCAATCCAAGAACCACTCCTGAAATAATTAAATAAGGTTAGAGATTACAAACAGATCCAGAAGTATCAAAACAATAATATTTTCCTTATGTCTCTGCCAGTAAAATGATTAACCAGGACAACCAAAGCTATTTCAGTGTTACATTCAAGCCTGATTCCAGACTGAAATGACTGATATATAAAGATTAGTAGTAAATGATGCTTACAACATTATACATAGAGTTATTTAAATAAGTAAATAGAGGTTTAGCACAATAAAGTGGCCTCTTGCCCAGTGAATGAAGTATTCCATAATTGTTAAAGATGTTAGTTGTGGTTACACATTAACATAGCAATTGTGGAAGTTTATGATATATTTATAATATATTTAGAGATGTCTTCAAAAATAATGATAGCTAATTATTTTAATCAACTAGTTCATTTTGTTGAACTGACAATGAACCATGAAAATAAATGAATTCAGATGTAAATTTGATTTTAAAGTTTGGGGACAAACTTAAAAAGGTTTGAGGACATTTCTTATGAAAGACAGAAGAGGCTTTGAGATTGATGTGTATCTGTTATTTATACATGCTTCAATTCTAAACAGCTGTTCTCTTGAAAAGCATTAGAATTTTAAGGCTGAAATTAAGTTGATGTCAAGGTTGGCATATATTTTCTTCTTCCTGCATTTGAAATATTTTCCAGATAGAGAACTATTTTCAGTATCCTTCTACATATTTCCTCAAAGTGCTGCATATTTACATTAACATTATATTAAATAATTGTTTTATTTTATATGATTTTAAATATTTTAATAAACCAAATATCAATAGAAATCAAACAGTCAATGTAATAAACAATTAAGATGTTGGCCACCAGCATCCATAGAATTGAATAAGTGACTTTAGTCTTTAAGTCTGGTTGTTCTCACAGGGCTGTTGTGAAAATGAGCACTGAGAAATCTTCATGTACATCTGAAGAAGAAAAAGAGGATATACATTAAAAATAATAATTTTGTCTCTGTGCTTTCCAGCTTTGGCATACCAGATTTTTTTCACAACAGACTTCTGAATTGATTTATGCTGTCAATGTCATTTGGAAGAATCTGTGAAGTAAACTCAATTCTTCTGTAAGCTTGTCCAAATTTTTTTTGCTAGGTTGGATCCAGATTAAGGATACATTGAACTAAATAAGAAAAAATTAAATGACTTATTTTATATTTTCTTGGTTAATGTATTGTATAATTTTCTCATCTTGTACTGGGCATACATTTATTGGGGAAACAGTAACTATTTCAGAGAGAAGACTAGTAGGAATGGGGATTTGTTCTGATGGCTTAATTCCTCATGAAGAGAGCTCTAAAAATTATTGCTTTTTAAATTCAGTTTCCAAATCCCAGTTCAGAGTGTCACATCTATTTGAGCTATAAATGGAGTAGATAGGATTTTTTGATAGCTTTACTTAAATATTTCTTGTCCAGCACGTAATTGTCAATTTGTGTGTGGTTTGATGGCTAATGTAGAGTGTAATAGCATGAATTTCATCCATTACATTTTTCTTTCTTTTCACCAGTCTGTCTTCTTTTCTTCAGGGGTTTGAATTAAATTCCAAGATGCTGAGGATGTTACGACTAATCATCTTCAGGGAGCAGTAAAGATTGTAAAAACTGAAGTAAAATTGAAAAAAAATGAATATAACAAATAAAATAATGTAGAATAAAATGAGACACTGAGTAAGTGGATTGATTGTCTAACCAATTCATCAGCACCTCCTTCTCTTCTCTAATGTGTTTACCTTAATTGACTTTTATACAGGAAGTTGTAAGCCACTAGGAGGCCTTGTGAAGTCATATGTACATAAGAAAGAAAGAAAAGAAAACTTTTTAAGTGTAACCCAATTTAGACTTAAATATCAGAGTTGTAAGAGACCTTGGTGGTCTTCTAGTCCAATCCTCTGCTCAATCAGGAAACCTTATACGAATTCAGACAAGTAGTTTTCCAATCTCTTCTTGAAAACATCCAGTATTGGAGCACTCCCAAAACTTCTGAAGGCAAGTTGTTCTATTGATTAATTGTTCTATCAGGAAATTCCTCCTTTGTTCTAAGCTGGACATCTCCTTGATTAGTTTCCATCCATTGTCACTTGTCTTGTTTTCAAATACTTCATAAACAACTCCATCTAAAATTATCATGGATAACTTGTTAGCAAGGCCCACCTGGTATGTTGTTAACAGTTCTGTTGTCCCATAGTCAGCTGAAAATTACAGGAAACAGTTATTGATCAGACTCTTTAATATTATAGTTATTTTACTTTAAAATCCTATTGCTATGATGGATTATTTTTAAAAAGATGTAAAGCCCATGTCACACTACCCAACGGATGCAAAAAGGACACAGCAGACAAGCAAAATGTTCTATCCGTTGTTATCTGCTCTCAAAAGGGGCAAAAATTTGCATAACCGGAGCGGATAACACAGACGCGTGGAGGACGCAGGGCGGATGCAAAGTGGATGCGGAATGGAAGCCCAGCGGATGGAAGCAGATGAGAGCAGATGGCACATCCGCAAGGCTTCCGGGGGGCCGCAGCAAAGAGGATGCGGAACGGAAAGAGCGGATGCACAGCGGAAGCCTAATGGATGCCTGGAGTTAATTGCGCATGCGGGGAGGATGCATTGCGTCAGCCCCACAGATATAATGGAAGCAGCTCGGAAGCAGGTCGCCATTCAGAGGAAAGACCTGCTGCCGGATGGATTGGCTGCCTTGCCTGCCCTGCCTGCATGTCTGCCTGCAAGCCTTGCTGCCAGCCTCCCTGCCAACCTTGGTTCATGTCTGCCTGCCAGCCTTGGTGCCTGCCTTGGTGCCAGCCTTCATGCCAGCCTTGGTGCCTGCCTGCCTGCCAGCCTTCCTGCCAGCCTTGCTGTCTGCCTGCCTGCCAGCCTTGGTGCCTGCCAGCCTCCCTGCCAGCCAGCAATCCCACAACCATGTGGAAGCACAGCAAGCCTCAGCCATCTGCTGCCAGCCCTGGCAAGAGGGACAGGGCTACCATCCCGCCCCCTGGCCCTCACTCTGTTCTCCTGGGGCTTCTGCAGCACGGGCTCGCTCTTCTGCTGCTTCTGCTTCTGGAGGAGCTGATGACAAGCACTCCAGCACCAGCCACCTCCACAGCACCTGCACCCTTCACCCCTGAGACTGAGTGACCAAGAGGAGTGCCAGAGACTCATTTTTATCTTATAGCTTGTTGTTAATAAAGTCTATTTATGATTCACACACTTGCTTCATTTCTTTTTTTTTATAAAGTCTTGGTGGAAACTTTTAGAAATGGTTTAAGCCTTTGCATGCTTGTGGGATGGGTTAAGATAGCAGTGGGGTAGGCAGGGAAACCTGAAGAATGAGCAGGGATACCTTTGGGATGGGTAATAGCTGTGGGATAGATAAACATCCAGCGCAAGCATAGTGGGACTACATGGTCCACCCTCCCAGGTGCAACACCTATGGCCCTTTATTATCAATAATAATGTAATAATCATCCACACATGTCAACATAAACACAACTCTTTATTAAACGCCCTGTTCATTGTAGGCCCACCCAACATACATGGCCCAATCTCATCCGTGTGATGAGACAGGATGAAGGAAGCATCCATTAAGCATCTACCATCCTGTCTTGCCACTCCACTGCTCCAGCTGGGGAGTTGCACCAGCGTCTCAGGAGGTTGCGCTGCTTCTTCCCTTCACGTGAGGCTCTGTTGGGGCCTTGCACATCCACAGTGTCTATCAGGTTTTGCCCTTGCCTCCATTCCCCAGGCTCCATGTCCCCATTGCCTTGCTGACGGTCCACAAGCCTGTCCTGTAACACTGGGTAGCGGGTGCGCATGAGATTGTGCAGGATGCAGCAAGCTTCCATGATCCTCCTCACGGTCTCTGGGCTATGCTGCATGGTGGTGAGAAGTACCTGGAACCTATTGGCCAGGATGCCAAAGGCGTTGTCCACCACCCGCCTTGCCCTGGACAGCCTGTAGTTGAAGATCCTCTCTTTATGGGTAAGGCGTCTGGAGGTGTAGGGCTTGATCAGGTAGGTTGTGAGGGAGAAGGCGTCATCCCCCATGATGAAGTAGGGCACATCTTGCGTGTCGTTGGGCAGCGTGTCTGGATCTGGGAAGCCCACAATGAGGTTGCGTTCCAGCCCCTCCTTGAGGACACTGCCATTGTATACCCCGGCATCTGAACATGAGCCATTGCCTGAAGCATCGATGTACATGAACTTGTAGTCAGCATCGACCATGACAAAGAGGATGATGCTGAAGAAGCCCTTGGAGTTGAAATAAGTGGACCCTGAGTTGGGTGGAGATTTGCAGGCCACGTGCTTGCCATCTATGGCTCCAACGGTGTGGGGGAAGTTCCACTTCTGATACCACTGCTCTGCAACTTTCTTCCATCCTTCTTCAGTGGAGGGGTACTGGAGGAGCTCCTCCTTGTATTCTTCGATGATGGTCTGCACCACTTCTCTGACCACAATGCTGATGATGTTGGATGGCACCCTCCAGCTGTACTGCATGCTCCTGTAGGTGGTCCCAGAGGCCAGGTGGCGCAGAGTGAGTGCCACCTTGAGCCCAGGGTCCAGGCTGGGGTGGAAGCTGGTGCTCTGCTTGGTCAACCTGGGTGTCAGCCACTGCACAACTTCGTCAAACATGGCTGGAGGCATCCTCATGAAGTTCTGGAATGCCCAAGTGTCTTCGTTCCTGAGCTCCACCATCAGCTTGTTGTGCAGTCCGTCCTCTGCTCTTCTGGCAAACCATCTTCAGACCCAGACTTTTTTTGGCTGCCTCTTTTTCTTCTCGCAGTAGAGTTCACAGAGCCTGCAGACGGCTTCGCACTGTTGCAGAACGATGGTGGCTGCCGAAAGGACTTTGTTGCAATCCACGGTGGACACGACTGGATGCTGTGGAAGAGGAAGAGTCAGATGAAGGCTGCAGAGGTCTGCACCGCTGGACTGCTGTTCTGAAAGTGAGATGCAGATGAGTTGCTCCCCCTTTTTATAGGAAATATCGGTTTTCCACTAGGCATCCTCTAGGCATCCTTAATATCCGAGATAGGTCCCCTCTGCGAACTTTTTTCCGTTTTAAATGCTTTGTTTCCGTGCTGCATCCGTTCTGCATCCGTTCTGCATCTGTTCTGCGTCTGTTCCACTTCCTCCCTGCGTCCGAGCGGATGCGAGTTGCGCGGATGCGGAATGGATGCCTAGCGGATATAGCGGATGCGTAACGGATGCAGAACGGATGCGTAGCGGATGCGTAACGGATGCAGAACGGACGCGTTGGATACATTTTCCGTGCAAAAGTTTTGGGCAGCCCAAAACTTTCTGAGTGGATGAAACGTCAATAGACAGATGCTGGATGGATAGAGAGGAAGCAAAACAGAGGCAGTGAGTACATCGTGTTTTCCAACGGATGGCAAGCTTTTTTGTCCGTTTTACATCCTCTTTGCCTCCATTGGTTCAGTGTGACATGGTCTTAAAACATATTTTTTGCCCACTGTGTTAAGTACCTCTAATAATGTTAATATACTTCCTCACCAATAAGACAACTATGTAATGGGACCTTTTTAGTTCCTAAAAGAATTAAACATATTATTTTAAAGTCATATCATATAAATGTTACTATACTTCATTATTTTATTTTATTTTTAGTTAGCATTTTAGCTTGTAGAAGAGAAATATTTCTTGGTATCTGCAGCTATAATGGCTTTTAAATTGTTGATGAAACAGCTAATGAATAGAATTGAATAGCTACTATATCAAGATTTGTTTCTGTAACTCAAACAGAAACTATACGAATCCTTCCTTTTTTAAAGAGCCATCCCCAAAATTCCTAATTGCATATTTCAGATAAGAGGCAGTCAATTTTCGTTCTTCCTGTACAATTTGGGAAAAACTTGTAGTTCAGTAGTTAAATTTTATTTTTGCCTTTATTAAGTTTTAGGCTGAACTGAGAACATAACTTGTTAAAATTTCTGGAGAACTATCAGACATCAGCATGTGCAAAAGCAGGATATTTCATGATTTGAAAAATAAGCCCAGTTTGATAAAATTTCATATCATACTTCTAACATCTACATACTAATTAGTATTTCCAACAGTTTTTTACTATACCTTTGAGATTGTAAAATATTGAGTTTTTGCAATAAAAATCTGTATATAAAAATATTTACTGCAAATTCTAACATATGTTTTGTTTCAAGAAATGTATAGAAATTTATTTTACAAAGGCATATATTTAGAATATAATTTTAGAAACAGAAGCAGAGTTATTGGAACCATCAACTGGATACAAAATCTTGTATCCTAAAATATTATTAACTCCCATAAACATGTCCTAATTGAGTTTATCATGTGGTGGTTCTCCAATGTAGATCATCTGCAATTTAGCTTTTGTATAAAAGAATAAAAATAATACTGCATTGTGAGATATGTGGAGTCCTTAGTGCTTTCTGAACACGATTATTTATTTGCAGATGTTTCAGTACTCTGTTAGGTAACATCAATAGTGTTAGTGATCTTAGACCAAATTCACCTGAAGGTAGGACAAGAAACAATGAATGGAAACTAATCAAGGAGAAATGCAACCCAGAACTAAGAAAAAATTTCCTGACAGAATTAAACAGTGAAACAACTTGCCTTCAGAAGCTGTGAATGCTCCAGTACTGGAGGTTTTTAAGAAGAGATTGGACAACCATTTATCTGAAATGGTATAGGGTTTCCTCCAGAGCAGGAAGACCTCCAAGGTCCCTTCCAACTCTGCAATTCTGTTAAATTCCAGACCATTTTAGTCCAAACTAAATCCAAAAATCCATGGGAACTCCTGGAAGCTTGACACTCAAATTAGTCATCACTAGACATATACAGATAAACCACATTTATACTTTTATTTAAATAAAAGAGCTAATAAGAAAACAAAATGACCAAAACACATCCCCTGTAGTAGCAAACATTGTAAGCAAAGATTAACACTGAACAAATGAGCAAGCAGAAATCAGTATCCTAATCAAGGACCTGCCCAAGATAAGACCATTCCTCCAAGATGAAGAACAGGGCAACAGGCTGTGTATAAACGAGCAAACTCAACACTCAAAAGC
>BLBF01000037.1:5990695-6009002 GCA_015471245.1 Laticauda colubrina
GAAATGCTTCATAAAAAGGTTTTGTCTTTATGACTCTGATTTGTTCATAATGATTTTCTAATTTAACTGCATCAAACACAATGTCGTTTACAAATTACTTCATTGAAATAAAGAAAAAGGGAGAAGAATGATAGTGAGGCAATGAAACTAGATAATAATATAGAATGGTGGGCACAGCACAGGAATGAATTATAATAAATATGACATCCATAAACAAGATCACTGGCTGGTATTTGAATCTCATTATTCAGGTCATATAAAAATGAAATCGTAATGTTAGCCACACAAATATAAGAGATCCTGGTTCAACAATTGCATATTTTGAAGAGAAGAAGAATATAATTTATCTGAAAGTATGATACAATTTACAAATGCCTTGTTTATATAAGTATTTCTAAAAATGTTTGTTTGAGTTTTATGTGGATAGTAAAAACTTTGATTCTGTTATGCTCTTAAGGCCATGCCTCCAAAGCTGGTATGAAAATAAAGTTAAATACTTAAAATTAAGGAAAGTTATTATACACTATTGTATTTATTGGTCTTGGTGGAGAATTTTATTTCATTTTTATTGCAAATAGCATGGCATTTATATAGCATTCAGCTCAAATATTTTAAAAAAGGAGAATCTGATTATATTTCCTATATTTTGAAATTTACAATGTTTTTCTATATTCATATTTACAAGTTTTACTTTATATGGTGATGATGACAATAACAATGATTATGACTTGTGAAATATTTTGAATCAATTTTGGTTGACATAAACAAAAAAACAATAAATAGGGACAATTGTACCTGATTATTACTTGAATAGGAATCTGTGGAGATTCTGAATCATCCAAGTCATGGATGTCCCAAAGGTGTGTGTTTGTTTGTTTTTTTGAAAAGGCAACTGAAAAAGTTTCATTTTCATTCAAGAAGCTTCTTTGTTCTGACCTGGAGAAGGTTCTTGGATATTGGATATTGAACTTGAATAGAAGATTTTTGAAGGATTTTTGGTTATAGGGTGTTGGCTGTAGTAGAAAACTGAAAAACATCATAGAAGAACTCCCCGCAATAATTCCATTAAAAGATAAATAGCAATATTCTCCCTCAAGTCTTAAAAATGGGCCAAGTGACAAGTAATTAAAAGCAAGTGAACATCTTATACACCTACACAGGGAAGAAGTGGGAGATTGAGAATTATGGGAAGATTGCCTAACAAACTAGGAAACAAAGTCTGAAGCAAAATAGAAATAGTACTTGTAATACTATTAATAGTATTAATTTGTTAGTTATTAATTAAACATTTAGAGTAACTTAAAAGCTTGCTTTAAGCTTGACAGAACAATTACATTAAAGTTGTACTTTAAAAAATATCAGAAATATAATCATTATTAATTTATGTAATAGTAATTGGGTATTTATTTATGTAGATAAATGCAGTATATTTCTGATAATAGAAATATACGGTTTTATATAGGCTATGGCGTATATGAGAATTATTTTCAGCATAGGAATTGATTGCAGAACAGTACTAGAGATCTCCATTCAACTGAAATCTGAATTGAATCAGATTAATTTGGAGTGTTTATCTAAACCAAAGCAGAAATCTGTCTATTAGAATCAGAACCACTCAATTTCATTGAGTGTTTTGGACTGTAGAATGGCAGAAAAATGGAACATACTATAGTAGAAACCCAATTCCCAAAATAATTTTTTGTGCACCTACATAGATAAACAAACAAAAAATAATCTGGAGATCTGTATGATTGGTAAACAATAAATCTGAAGAACCTTGGACATTGGTTTTTATACATCTATTTCTGAAAGCTCCAGAAATTATCTCACATTTTTTGTATTCTTTTTGTTTGTTTATTTCAAAATGAACAGTTTCAGAGGACAATGTCCATAATTCTGGAATGTTCTTGATCTCTTGATAGTATCTTGTCATTGACTTGATAGTCAATGACAAAGCAACTTTTGTTGAAGCAGATTGGCACTGAGTGCATACAATAGCATTCAAATAATTTGTGTAGATAAAAAAGGCCTATTTGTAGCATATCAACATCTTTGCTGCTATTGTCAGCTTGAATTGAAAACCTTGTAATATGAGTTGGGAATCCACCTTAGGAAGATATGAATGACTACATGGTAAGGATTCAGGGTTATATTTAGAATTAATATAATGGACAATATGTTCTTTCCAAAGCCAAACCTGGATCGGCTAGGTTAGAGGTAAACAACTAGGAACATAATTTTTTATTTGCTGGATTTAGAATTCCATCTTTCCTTAGATTCTACCTTAAGCCTTCTAGTTTAAAATTGCTGTAAAGTTGTCTATTCATCCCAGTTCGTTTCATGCAGCCATGTTGTGCTGCATATTATCTAAACTCCTTATGTTGTTAGTAACTTCTCAAAAGTGTCAAGGCAGCTATCAAAATACAAAGCATATTATTACAGAAGCATTAGAGTATGAAATTATTCTCATAACAAACACTCCTCTCTTGATCAATGATACTTTTATGAATAATCTTATTCTAGTGATTGAATCAAATCCTTTATATCTTAGTTTTTTAAACAAAGAACTAAATTGGATTAAACAGCATGAAAATTTAAGCCTAATGCTGAATGATTTTATCAATAATATTCTTATCATTAAGTAATGGAACTTTTTAATGACAGAATATCTTACAGAACATTTTAAACACAGAGTAAATTAAATTAAATCCTTGCTAAGGTGGAAGAGCATCATATTTTAAACACAGAAACTTTTTGGTGCAAGTTCTACTTCAGAAAATAAGGTATTATTGATGCATTTGTAAGGTGAAAGAGAAATAGGAATGTCAGTCAGCCATCATGATAGCAAAATTGGCATGGGAGACGTATAGGGCTCATGATATTTGAAAGTTTAATTTGTTAGGAAAAATTAAACATATTCAAGACCAATTACAATGTATTTATCACCTTTGATCTAGAGTAACCAGACACAGCACTTTGAAGCAAAAATAGAGTACATGTTTCCAACACATACATATGCACACACAACTGCATCTGTGCACACAGAGAGAGAGAGAGAGAGAAAGGGAGAGAGGGGGGAAAGGGAGGGAGGGAGGGGGGTGGGGGAGAGGGAGAAAGAGAGACTTTCAGACTTCCATCTTTTAAATTTAAGTCTGAATAAGGGATTTATTTACATGAATCCAGTATATGTAACAGAAGAGATGCTAGGTAATGACTATTATATGACTGGGAAAAGAAATTGTATTCACACAAGCCAAGGAAAATGAAAAATTAGGGTGCTTTTATCACAAAAGAAATCTCACATGAAAGTGTGACTTAAGGCCTGCTTTATGTTCAATTCCTACTCCACCACTAATAATCATTTCAAGATTAGAGGGGAAAATTATGATCTTGCAGGCTGGAGGAGGAGATAAGGAAAGATTTAGAATAAGCCTTCTTTAACTTTATCCAACCATCCATTTCTTATGGCAATTTATTACAGATAAATTAATAGAGTCTTTGCAGATTTCTGCCTATTCTTTGATATTCTGTATTAGGTAGATAAATCTTCTCTAGTGTGGACACAAAAAATTACGGACTTCATTCCCAGGATCCTTTCAATGACAATACTGGCAGAGGAATTCTGGGATTTGAAGCTTATATAAATAAAAGACATTGAGGTTGAGGAGGGTTAAAATAGCACAGATTTTCAAAAGAGAGTAGCAAGAGTTGAGTTTGATATTCTGAATTTGCACTGGCTTAATAAAAGACAACCTGAGCAGCATGGTGGCCTAGCAATGAAGCTGATTTCCTTTCATTCATAAGGTTGAGAGTTCAACTTTAGATAGCGACAGATATTTCTCTCTTCCTGGGAGCGCAGGAAAAAAAAATATCTGCTGCAATCTCCACATGGTGTCAGGAAGGGCATCTGGCCAGTAAGCACTCAGCTCCATCCAGTCACTCCGACTCAACCCTGAATTACTTAAGGGGTGAGAGTCATAAAAGGGGGGGTATATGGTAGCATGTATTTTATTGAAATCATCCTTAGTCTTAGAAATGAAAATAGGGCAAAACCAATAAATAAATAAACAAATGCATGGTTTATTGCTGCAGTGAATCTTTTTTTTTTTTGGTATATTATTAAAAGACAAATAGGCCTTAGATTTATTTTATTTACTTATTTACTTATTCTTTTAAAATGATATGGCTGTCCAATTCACTTCTGTTGACTCCAGGCAGCTTGCTTGTCTGTCTGTCTGTCTGTCTGTCTGTCTGTCTGTCTGTCTGTCTGTCTGTCTATCTATTTATTTTGATTTGTCAATCGCTTACAAGATAATAGGTATAAGTATAAACATGAGTAAGAATGCAGAAAATAGGTACGATTAAATGGGTCAATAGGACAGGGGCGGGAGGCACAATGATGCACTTATGCACACCCCTTACAGACCTCTTAGGAATGGGATGAGTTCAATCATGGATAGTTTGAGGTTAAAGGATGTAAAGGGTTTGAGGATGTAACTACAGAGTCAGGTAGTGCATTCCAGGCATTGACCACTCTGTTGCTGAAGATGTACTTTCTGCAATCAAGTTTGGAGTAGTTGACATTGAGTTTGTATCTATTGTATGCTCTTGTATTATTGTGGTTGAAGCTGAAGTAGTCATTGACTTGTAGGACATTGTAGCAGATATTTTTGTGCACTACGCTTCAGTCCAACTGTAGGCAGCATAGTTCAAGATTGTCCAAGCCCAAAATTTCAAGTCTGGTGATATAGGTATTCTGTTGCGAACAAAGGAGTGTAGTATTCTTCTCGTGAAATACTTCAGGACTTGCTCAGTTGTATTAATGTCTGATATACAGTGCGGATTACAGACAGATGAGCTGCCTTTGAGTATTGGTCTAGCAAAGGTTTTGTATGCCCTTAGCAATTCAATATTTCTAAAGGAGAAGCTTCATAAGATTAGATTTACAATTCTTAATGCCTTTTTGGCAATGCTGTTACAGTGAGCTCTGGCGCTTACGTCATTAGATACGAGTACTCCTAGGTCCTTGACAGAGTGAGGGTCATCAATGAGGTCATATCTGCCTAGTTGGCATTTGGTGTGCTGATTTTTTTTATCAATGTGTAGGACAGAGCATTTGTTGGTCGAGATTTAGAGTTGCCAATTGTTTGACCATTCAGACACATAATCAAGGTCACTTGAAGAGCAGTAGCATTGTTGGTGGTGTTGAATAGTTTTACATCATGAAGAGGACACAGTTGCTTATAAGGTAAAAACAAAAATCATTTATATAGAGGAAAAAGAGTATGGGTCCTAGAATGCTGCCTTGGGGACATCACTGTTAAGTGGAGCAGGCTAAAGTGCTCCCTATTTTTACTATTTGTTGCCTGTTTTATAGGAATGCAGTGATCCACTTATGAAGGGATCTGGAAATGCTGTAAGAGTTTAGTTTTAACAGTAGTTTGTCATGTACCACTGAATCAAAGGCTTTGCAGAAGTCTATGTAAATTGCGTCTATTGCTTTACCTTGGTCGAGTAGAGTAGTCCAATATGTTTTTGTAATGTAGGAGTTGTAGGTTGCAGGACAATTTTTTCCTGAAACCAAATTGGTTTTTGGAGAGTAGTATGTTTGACTCTAAATGGAGGGTGATGAATTGGTTAATGATTGATTCCATGACTTTGCATGTGACACAACATAGTGAGATTGATCTGTAGTTTTCAATCAGGCTGGGGTCACTTTTTTTGAAGATAGTGATGACCATAGTTAAAGACCATCGGTTGTGAATAATATAGCATATATAATGCTTAGGGGTTCTGCTATGGCAGAGGAAAGCTTTTTTAAGAAGTATGCACATAATCCATCAGGGTCAATAGATAGGGATGGTTTTAGATTACGTAAAGCCTTTTCTACTTTTTCTTCTGTAAAGTCAATATGTAATAGATCATTGTAGTTAGTTGTGTTACAACTATGAAAAGTGACATGAGCCACTGCTGTTAACAAAGACTGAGTTGAAGAATGTGTTGAAGAGGTTAGCCTTAACAGCTTCATTATTGCAGTCCTTTCCCTTTAGAGGTGGGATGGTTCTTGAGTCTTTAAGTTTGGTGTTTACAAAATTGTAGAAGGCATGGGTAGATTTTGTACGTAGGAGGTTTTCCTCCTGTTTGCAGTAATAATTTGTGCATTCTGCCTTTATCTGTCAGCATAAGGTTTTTCTTCATATCGGTTTTTAAAGTTTGCTGCATAGCTAGTTTTGTTTTTACGCCATAGTGATTTTTTTTTTTAATTGGAGTTTTCTTATTGTTATGGGAAATTTGTTTTTTTGTTTACATTTAGGGGTTATTAGTGGTACATATAGTTTTATGACTTTCAAGTTCAAGTAAGAATGCATGATAATGGTCTTCTGTAGTATTAGAGTTAGAGAATAGAATGTGCCAATCAAGAGATGATAGGTCGCCATTTAGGCATTTATGATTTATGATATAGGTCGGCATTTATGAGATCATAGTCGGCTTACATAGCTTACAAGGATAAAATGCCAATGCAAAAATAATACTAAAAGCAAAACCCCTACTTCTTTGGTAACAACAATCAAATGAACTACTTGATAGGCTCCATATCATTTTGGAATCTCTGGGCCCATTACCAGAACCATGTCTTCAGGGCTTGCAAAAGAGTGTCAAAATAGGGATCATTCTTATTTCTGCATGGATGATATTCCATAGGGAATATCACATCTAATGGGACCAAGAAGATGGGCCTTCTTCTTGGTCCTATCAGATGTATCTTCTTAAGGGAGAAACATGTAGCATTCCCTGCCTCCCTGCTCTTGGGGATTGGTTAGATGTGATCAGGAAAAGACAGTCTTTCAAATAACCTGGATGCAAGCCATATGGGGCTTTGAAAGTAACAACACCTGAATTGGACCCAGAAGCAAATTGGCAGCCAATGCAGTGCTCGGAGAGGTGAAACATGTGCAAATCTAGATCTGCCATGCAGACTGCTACATTTTGAACCAATGATGCGTCTACATACTTTTCATGGGAGTCCTGTGTTAAGAGCATAGCAACAGTCAAGGTGGGAAGTGACCAGGGTATAGGTAACTGAACAGGGATTGTTTGTCCAGGAAATGGCATACCTGATTTACAATCTGTACTTATGCAAAGGCCCTCTTAGTACAACTTCCACTTCTTAAGCAGAAATATTAAGTTGAAGAGAGTCCCTAGATTATGCACTGTGTCTGTCTGGAGCAGTGCCACCACATCCCAAACCAAAGATGGTAATTCTCCATGGACCCACAAATCCCAAATTCAGTACCATTCCATCTTATCAGGGTTCAGTTTCAGCCTACTGCTCCCCATCCAATCCTTAAGAGCCTCCAGGTCTATTAAAGCCCATGTCACACTGCACCAACGGATGGAAAGAGGATGTAAAACGGAGAGAAACACTTGCCATCCATTGGTTAACGCGATTCATCCGTTCTGTACTCACTGCCTCCATTTTTCATCCTCTCTATCCGTCCAGCATCCGTCGACTGAGGTTCCATCCACTCAAAAAATTTTGAGCTGCTCAAAACTTTTTCAGTGGAAAATGTATCCAACGTGTCCGTTCTGCATCCGCAACGCATACGTGGAACATCCGTTCTACATCCATCATCATCCGTTACATGTCCACTATATCCGCTAGGCATCCGCTGTGCATCCGCGCAACTCAAATCCGCTCCAGCAGAAAACGGACACAGGGAGGAAGCGAAATGGACGTGGAACGGACATGCAGCGTTAGTAGTACGGATGGAGAAAGGATGAAAACGGATGCAGCTCGCATACAAACCATTGAAAATGGAAAAAACATTCGCAGAGGGGAGCTATCTCAGATATTTAGGATGTCTGCAGGATGCCTAGAGGATGCAAAAGGACACCTAGTGGAAAACCTATATTGCCTATAAAAAGGAGGAGGAACTCACCTGGATCTCACTTTCAGTCCAGAAGCCCTGCTGTGCAGACATCTTCAGCCTTCATCTGGCTCTTGCTCTTCCACAGAATCCATTGATGTCCACCATGGATCGTAACACAGTCCTTTTGGTAGCCACCATCATTCTGCAACAGTGCAAAGCCATCTACAGGCTCTTTCAACTGTTCTACAGGAAGAAAAGGAGGTGGCCAAGAAGTGTCTGGGTCTGAAGATGGATCGGGAGAAGAGCAGAGTATGGAATGTACAACAAGGTGATGGTGGAGCTGAGGAACGAAGATCCTCGTGCATTCCAGAACTTTATGAGGATGTGTCCAGCCATGTTTGATGAAGTTGTGGAGTGGCTGAGACCCAGGTTGACCAAGGCAAACACCAACTTCTGGACCAGCCTGGACCCTGGACTCCAGGTGGCACTCACTCTGCGCCACCTGGCCTCAGGGACCACCTACAGGAGCATGCAGTAGGGCTGGAGGGTGCCACACAACACCATCAGCATTGTGGTCAGAGAAGTGGTGTAGGCCATCATCGAAGAATACCTGGAGGAGCTCCTCCAGTGCCCCTCTACTGAAGAAGGCTGGAAGAAAGTTTCAGAGCAGTGGTATCAGAAGTGGAACTTCCCCCACACCGTTGGAGCCATAGATGGGAAGCACGTGGCCTGCAAAGCTCCAGCCAAGTCGGGGTCCACTTATTTCAACTCCAAGGGCTTCTTCAGCATCATCCTCTTCGCCATGGTCGATGCTGACTACAAGCTCATGTACATCGATGCTTCAGGCAACGGGTCAGCTTCAGATGCCCAGGTATACAATGCCAGTCACCTCAAGGAGGGGCTGGAACGCAACCTGATCATGGGCTTCCCAGATCCAGACCCCCTGCCCAACGACACGGAAGATGTGCCCTACTTCATCGTGGGGGATGACGCCTTCTCCCTCAGAACCTACCTCATGAAGCCCTACACTTCCAGACTCCTCACCCGTGAAGAGAGGATCTTCAACTACAGGCTGTCCAGGGCAAGACGGGTGGTGGAGAACGCCGTCCGTTTCTTTCCGTGTTGTCCGCTCTGGTTATGCAAATTTGGGGCACTTTTGAGAGCGGATAACAACGGATGGAACATTTTTCTCATCCGCTGTGTCCTTTTTACAAACGTTTTGCATCCATCGGCCAGTGTGACAGGGTCTTAAGATATTCAAATGAATAATTGTGAATGATGATATGCTATATGTCAAGATTTATGATTTTTTTTTATAGAAGAAACAATAATAAATAACATATATTTTTATTAATGAATAAATGTATGTTAATAAATAACAAATATTTTTATTATGACATTGCTACAGCTATTAATACATTCTTAATGTGTCTTACTGGATAGGTTTTACTAAATTATTTTATTTTCTTGCCTTGAAACTTCAGCATAAAAGGGTTAGAAATTGTTCTTGAATATGTGGTAACTTTCTTTAGTAATTAGTGAGAATTAAGTGGAGGTCCATCTCATGATTTTATCTTCCCCTGCTTTTTTTAAAAAAATCAACTGATCACTTTCCAGAGCTTTGTAAAAGTACATTAAAACTATATTTAGAAGTATATAGCTTGGACTATACCAGAGGTCAATACAATCTTCCATGGCCATAAGAGGCAATCATGTAAACTGTAATTTCACCGTGTAAAGAGAATTTAACCCTACTTTTTTTCTTCAGTTGTAAACATTAGTACACTGAAAGCCCTTGTTACAGAAACATTCACATGGATCTGCTATAGCACTGCACCATATTCCATTCTGTTTATTTATAGTTGCCTCATATCTCATTCATCCTTACTAAGGGCACTTTGTGAATTCATAGATGCCAGTGACCCAGGGGTAATTGGTCTCTGTTTAATCTGAACCAAAAGTTAAGTGATTGCTTTTGTCTGGCCTTTACTTTGAACTAATCTGCCAAAAGTCCATGTAAAGCTTCCAAATTTATCTTTATATCTTCTTTTTCATCAGTTTAGATTCAGAAAATGACCTCTTTTTGGAAACAATATTAACACTTCTATCAAAACTTAATCAGTAGTTTTGAAAATAATAGTGGTCAGAGCCCTGCCACTCTTCAAAACCATTTCTCATATATCTAGGATTTATTCACTGCATGCTATTGTACAGGAAAGGAAAGTGTTTTCCTGCATGCTATGTATGTAAGTTGCTATTTTGCAAGCCACCTTTTAAATTTTTTAAAGCAAAATAGAGATTTTTGTGGAAGCAGATATATTCTTCAAGATTACCAGCTTTATACAATTTAGTATCTATCCTGTCCAATTCTATTGTTCATCTGCTTACTTCTATTTCTTCATAGTTAATGCAAATTTCTTGTTCATAATGTATGGATTTCAACTTTATTAATTTTCCAGCTAGCATAGCGAATTAATGGCTGGGGAACTCTGGGAATCAAAGTACACACTTTATGAAGTTGCTAAAGGCCTGGTCCCACTGCACTTACGGATGCAAAGAGGATGTAAAATGTTTAAAAAAGCTTGCCATCAGTTGGAAAATGCTATATATCCATTGTGTACTCATAGCATACATGTTTCATACATTCTATCCATTGAGCATCCATCCACTGAGAATTCATCCGTGCAAGAAGTTTTGAGCTGCACAAAACTTTGTGAACGGATGAACTTTCCGCCGCGTACGATGTACATCCGCGACATATACAGGCAACAAACGTTCTATGTCTGTTATCATCCATTAAATGTCCACTATATCCTCTCTGCATCCTCTGGGCATCCCCTCAACTCACATCCGCTGCAGCTGAAAATGAAAAGAGGGAGGAAATAAAAGGTACATGGAACGTCTACACAGCGTTAGTAGCACAGAAATAGAGAGGATGTAAGCATATGCATCTCATATATAAAGTATTCAAAGCGGATAAAACATTTGTATCTGGGATGTATCTCGTATATTTAGGATGTCTGGAGTATGTCTTGAGTTTGTAGAAGGACACCTAGCGGACAATCAATACTTTCTATAAAAAGGGGGAGAAAATCATCTGGATCTCAGTAGGAGTCCAGCAGCCATGGTACACAGACCTCTCACCCTTGGTCTTGGTCTTCCACATCATCAATTGTTCTCCACCATGGATGATGACACAGTCCATATGATAGCTGTGCTTATTCATCACCAGAACCAAAACCTGTTCAGACTGTTTCAACTTTTATACAGAAGGAGAAGAAGGAGAGGTCCAAGAGTTGTGTGGGTCCGAGGATGGATCGTGAGAAGAATGGAGCTGGACTGTATGAACAGTTGATGGTGGAGCTGAGGAATGAAGACCCTCGTGCATTCCATCAGTTCATGAGGATGCCACCAGCCATGTTTGAAGAACTTGTAGAGCGTCTGAGACCCAGGTTGACCAAGCCTAGCACCAACCTCCATCCCAACCTGGACCCTGGACTGGAGGTGGCACTGACTCTGCAGCACCTGGCCTCTGGAACCACATACAGAAACATGCAGTATGCGTGGAGGGTGCCACACAACAGCATCAGCAAAGTGGTCAGAGAAGTGGTGCAGGCCATCATCGAAGAATATGTGGAGGAGCTCCTCCAGTGCCCCACCACTGAAGAAGGCTGGAGGAAGGTTGCAGAGCAGTGGTATCAGAGGCGGAACTTTCCCCACACCGTTGGAGCCATAGATGGGGAGCACGTGGCCTGCAAAGCTCCAGTCAAGTCAGGGTCCACTTATTACAACTACAAGGGCTTCTTCAGTATCATCCTCTTTGCCGTGGTTGATGCTGACTACAAGTTCATCTACATTGATGCTTCAGGCAACGGGTCAGCTTCAGATGGCCAGGTATACAACGCAAGTGACCTCAAGGATGGGCTGGAACACAACCTCATCATGGCTTTTCCAGATCCAGACCCCTACCCAATGACAAACAAGATGGGCCCTACTTCATCGTTGGTGATGATGTGTTCTCCCTCAGAACCTACCTCATGAAGCCATACACTTCAAGATACCTCACCCGTGAAGAGAGGATCTTCAACTACAGGCTGTCCAGGACAAGACGGGTAGTGGAGAATGCCTTTGGCATCCTGGCCAACAGGTTCCAGATATAGCCACCATGTATAACCACCATGTAGCATGAGCCACAGACTATGAGGAGCATTGTGGAAGCTTGCTGCATCCTGCACAATCTCATGCGCACCTGCTACCCAGTGTTGCAGAACAGATTTTTCGACTGTCAACAAAGGAATGGGGACATGGAGCCTGGTTAATGGAGGCAAGGACGTAACCTGATAGACACTGTGGATGTACAAGGCCCCAACAGAGCTTCACGTGAAGAGAAGAAGCAGCGCAACCTCCTGAGACAGTGGTGTAACTCCCCAGCTGGAGCAGTGGAGTGGCAAGACAGGATGATAGATGATTAATGGATGCTTCCTTCAGTGTCGTATAACACTGATGAGATTGTGCCATGTATGTTGAGTGGTCCTACAATGAATAGGGCATTAATAAAGAGCTTTGTTTATTTTAAAATGTGTTGATCAATGAATAAATTGTTATTGATAATAAAGGTCCATATGGGTGGCAGCTGGAATGGTGGACCATACAGTCCCACTATGCTTGCACTGGAGGTTTATCTATCCCACAACTATCCTTATCTATCTCACAAGCATGCAAAGGCTTAACCATTTTTTCAAAGTTTTCACCAATACTTTATTAAGTAAAAAAAATGAACCAAGTGTGTTAAGCAAAGATAACCTTTATTAACTTTCTTAACTTTATGACTTTATTAAATAAGCAAAATGAACCAAGTAAACTGTATTAAGTGTGTTAAGCAAAGATAACTTTTATTAACTTTCTTAGGTAAACTTTATGACTTTATTAAAAAAGCAAAATGAACCAAGTAAAGTGTCTTAAGCAAAGATAAACTTAACAAGTACAACTCAGTCTCTGACACTAGTCATTCTGAGTCATGTCCCTGGTCTCAGCTGTTAAGCAGGCAGGGACTGTGGAGGTGGCTGTGGCTTGAGTGCTGGTCTGAGGCACCATTGGGGTGCTTGGCCCCGAGGGTACAACAGGAGATGGTGTGTTCAGGAAGCTATCTGAGACCTGACTCAGTCCCGTGAGGTTGAGAGGCCCTTCATCAAGGATTTGAGATGTCAGGCCCAATACTGATGACAGATTGTCCGTTGATGGGCTTGGCTGTGGGGTGGAGGAAGGAGGAGTGTAGTGGGGCTGTCTGGTTTGCAGCTGGGTGAGGACTGGCGTCTGTGGCATGTGATGAACCTGGGCTTGGACTGGGAAGTTCTGCTTCTGCTGTGGGAAGTCCTGGTAGTCATAGCCTTGGTAGGTGAGGGGCTGTTGAAAGCCATGGAAGGGCTGTGACATCGCCTGGGGTGGAGGAGCAGACCTGGACTGAGTAGAAGCAGCTTTAGCTGGGCCTTGAGGGTTGTGCAGAAGTGCTGTGATCTTCTGCTTCATCACCTGGTACTGGGCCTCGGGCAGGTCCCTGAGGGTCTGGCTCACATAGGTGATGAAGGTCTTCTGGTCCAAGAATGGTATGTCGCTGTGGACCAGCTGAGAGAGAAGTTCTGTGCTGGTCTTCATTGTGTCCCTGATCTCCAACAGCACACTGTGGTCCTGGCCCTCCACTCTGCCTCTCTGCCTGCATCCTCTGGAGCTGGGGGTGGGGGTGGGTTGACCTCTGGTGGCTTCTGCTTCTTCCTCCATTTGTGACAGCAGGGTGTCATCCTCCACCTGATCCTCCAAGTCTGCCAGCATGGGGAGTGCAGCTGCCAGGGGGGTTTCTGCCGTGAGGCCCACTGAAGACACCTGCCTGGACAAGGTAGCTGACTCCTGGCTGGAAGAGGACTGGCTGTCTGTGGGCTGTCTGAGGGAGAGGGGTCTCAGAGGGGCTGCTCCTCGGTGGCAGATCTCACCCTCCAGGAAACTGCACTTGGCCATGACATACATCTCCTGGTCAGTGAGCTTGACAGCGGCCTGCCCGGATTTCTTGAGGTGTAGTTTGCCATACCAGGTGTGCATGTGCTTCCACCATCCAAGAAGTACTTCTACAGTGTACCCCAGGCTCTCTGCCTTGTCTCTCCAAGCTGCCTGCTTCTTCTTGGTGTCACGATACAGTCTGTGGCCCTTTCTCCAGAGGTACTCATTCTCCCTCAGCCATTCCAGCACCTCATCCTCATGCTCCTTGGAAATGGTGTACTGTTTGCTCTCTCCCTTCTGCTTGCCTTGCCTCTTCCTCCCTCTGGCAGGGGCTTCAACAGGGCCTTCAGGGGCTTGAGCAGCAGGGCCTTCAGGGGTTTGAGCAGCAGGGCCTTCAGCAGCAGGGCTTTAAGGGACTTGAGGGCCTTGGGGCTGGTCCACCACAGCAGCAGCAGCAGCAGCTTCAGAGTCAGTGCCAGGGGGTGGGATGCTGGTTCTGGCCTTCTTCACCTTGCCAGGGCTTGAACGAGTAGGCACAGGCTTCCTCTTCTTGCCTGATTGATGAACCGTGATGTTCCTGCTAGATGTATGTGGCAGCACGTCTTTCCCCTGTATGCTGACTGCGTGCATGCTGCATCCTTTTATATCCATGGAGCTGACACAATTCATATTTCACGCATGTGCAGTGAATGCTTTGTGTTAGGGATAACATTGTTCACCCTAACTGGTTTAGGTGAAATAATAACTATGAATCATAGTTACTGTATGTTAGAGTGTATGCAGCTTTAACTGTGAAATAGCAATTAAAGGAGTGGTTAAGAAAACAATATAAAAGTAGCAAGACTACGGCTTGCTCTCTCTCTCTGGCTTTGATGATCCCTGATTACTACTTGGAATCAAGACTGCATTGCTCGAACGGGAGAGACAACAAAGGACTGATTTTGTAAGTGAACTGACATAGGATATTCTACATGGACTTAACTAACTGAATATCCCTGAATGGACTGACTACATGATAAATGACTATTGGACTGTTATTTGACTATGCCATAAACTTATACTGGAATAAACTATATTCTTGATAGCACAAGCGTATCTGTTATTTTTACTGTATGTTAATAAACATACAAGCTTAGCTCACTCATTTATCTGTGTGCCTATCTGACTAACGCTGCACATTCTGTTTAGCTTGTCTACCTAACCCTGGTTGGGGAACCCAGGCTTAACACTGGTTATGGGCCCAGAGGCTGCAAAGTCAGTTTAATTAGGATAAAACAGATTTATGTAAAAAGTGAGAGTTTGTGTTGTTATACATTACAGTAAACAGACAGCTGTGTTTTATTAATTATATTTTTATATCCATATAAGAAAACATGGCACAAGTCAATCTACAAAGTTTGTCCCTTATATCCAAGTTGGATGGAACAAACTATGTATCATGGTCTACAAAATGTAGTCTACTTCTACGAAGAGAAGGTCTGTGGAACATAATTGAAAATCCACTAAACGTAGAAGAATGGGATCCAGAGGATGAGGAAGACAGACTAAAGATAGAAGAATTTATGCATAAAAATCAACAAGCCATTTGCATAATTGGGTTAACCTTAACTGATCAACAGCTTATTTATATCCACGGAGAGAAAACGGCTGTTGGGTGTTGGCAGAAGCTGAAGAGGATTTATGTTCGAGATAATGTTGGTGCTCACATAAATCTAACACGGAAGCTTTTCAGGACGCATCTCCAAACAAATGGTGATATGCTGAGTCATTTGAAAACTATGCAAAGCATTTTTAAAGAACTGCACGAGAAAGAGCTTATATTCTCTGAACTACACCAAGTTTACATAATTCTATCTTCCCTTGATGAAAGTTATGATAACTACGTAACTTCACTTGAAATTTTGCCAAAGGAAAGTTTAACTTTAACTGATATAACTGGCAGATTGATCGAAGAGGCCAGAAGAAGGCTTGAAAGAGATGAATTAAGGAGGGAGCAACCTCAAAAAGAAGATAATGAATCTCCTACTGCATACGCAATTAAAAAGTGTTTTAATTGTGGAGGAAGAGGACATTTGGCAAGATTTTGTAAAAAGGCAAAGCGCCAGAACGCTGGCCAGAATACTAAAAATCATCAAAAACTAAATAAAAATTTAGAGTTAACCATGTATACTAACGGAGCTGTAAAAAATAATTTATGGGTGGTTGACAGTGGAGCATCCCATTGTATAACAAATGATAACAAAAATTTTATTAAAATGTCCCAGAGTACACAGCAGATATTGTTAGCCAATGGCTGGAAACTGAAAGCTAAAGGTCAAGGTATAGCATATTGTTCTTTTATAAAAGAGAATGTAAAAATGTTATATGTACCACAACTTAAGTTTAATTTAATTTCAGTTAGAATTTTGGTTAAACTAGGATATGTAGTTACATTTAGGGGAGATAACTGCATAATTAAAAAAGAAGATAAGAGAATTACTGCATCTTTAAGAGGTGAATTATATGTGTTAAATGATGATGGTTTAAAGGTGGCTAACACAATTTATGAAAATAAGAAACCTCATGACGAATGTATTCACTTGTTACATCGAAGGCTAGGGCATTTAAATTTTAAAATGCTTAAGAAAACTGTTGAATTGTCTAAGGGAATAAGTTTGAAATCTTGTGATAAGTATTTGCAATGTAATGCCTGTAATCAAAATAAGAGCAGGGTTACACCGGCTAATAGAGTTGATGGATTTACTACTAAAGAGCCTTTAGAAATAGTATTTGCTGATTTAATAGGTCCGAAAAAACCAAGTGTAGGAGGAGCTCGCCACATACTAAGTATAATGGACCACTATTCTAGATATGGGTTTTGCTATTTAATGAAGAGCAAAACTGAAACATATCAAAATCTCTTTAATTTGATTAAATTTGCAGAAAGAAAAACTAAAAGGAAATTAGTAACTCTCATAACAGATAATGGTACAGAATTTATAAATAATAAATTTCAGAACAGACTAAGAATGTTAGGTATTCAACATAAAATGTCTGCACCATATAGGCCACAACATAATGCCTTTATAGAGAGAAGAGGCCAAACATTACAATCAATGGCACAAACTATGATGTCTGATTCAGGATTACCTGACAATTTATGGGGAGAAGCAATAATGTGTAGTAATCATATTTTAAATAATGTTGTTAATTCAACAACAGGTGAATTACCATTCACACTGTGGCATGGTACAAAACCTGATTTAAGTTACATGCACACATTTGGAGTACCAGCATGGGTGCATATCCCTACACAACTTAGACACAAAGGACAGCATAGAGCTAAAAGATTGATTTTCGTAGGATACACATCTAATCATAGATCTTATAGATTCTGGGAACCAGGTACATCTAGAGTTTACACCAGTGCTAGTGCAAAATTCCTAGAACATGTAGGATGGAATAGATTAGAGCAAGATTTAAATAATGAAGTAATTATTGAACCCTACAAAAGGCAGAAAGATGAGATTAGCTATAAGAAGAGTCCAATTAAAGAAGAAGTCCACGAAAAGAAAATAGGACCAGAACAAGAAGAAATAGTTGATCAGGAAGAGTTACATAATCAAGAACAATTAATAAATGAAAGTCCACCTGTAAGTCCTATAATACCTAGACGTACTACACGTGTAACTAGACCACCTGATAGGTATCAAGCAAGTATAGTTTGCCAAGTAACTAAAGTTCCAACTAGTGTAGATGAACTTAGGATGTATCCTGCTAAGGATCAGGAGAATTGGCAAAAGGCAATGGAAAAAGAACTAAATTCATTAAAGGTAATGAAAGTTTATGAAGATGCCAAATTACCTCCAGGAGAAAAATCCATTGGGTGCAAATGGATATTTAAAGTAAAAACTGGAAATGATGGGACTGTTACCCATAAAGCTAGGTTAGTAGCTCAAGGATTTAATCAAACTGCATCTGATTATGATGAAGTTTTTGCACCAAGCCTTAAAGCAACATCTTTAAGAGCAGCATTAGTGTGGGCAACTAAGAAAAACTATGTCATTAACCATTTAGATGTAGAAACTGCTTATCTACATGCACCATTGCAGCACACTATATATTTAAGAAAACCAATTGGTATAAAAGACAATAAAGTAAATAGTAATGATTGTTGGAAACTCAAAAAGAGTCTTTACGGGTTGAAACAATCTGGGTTTGAGTGGAACCAATATATTGTAAAAGAGTTAAACAATATAGGTTTTAAATCTGGTTTAGCAGATCCGTGTGTGTTTAAAAGAGAAAATAATGGAACAGTGTCATTATTGTTATTATTTACAGATGATATTGCTTTGATAACTAAGACTAATAATGAAGCTAATGAGATTATATCATTATTAGCCAAAAAGATAAAATTAAAGCATTTAGGTGAAATTAAAAGGTATCTAGGATTGACAATTAATAAAACA
>BLBF01000037.1:6012407-6037844 GCA_015471245.1 Laticauda colubrina
AAGAAAGAAAGAAAGAAAGAAAGAAAGAAAGAAAGAAAGAAAGAAAGAAATGTAGTAGACTTTTCCTTTAGTTAACATGTTGAATTTTATCTTTTCTTTTATATACAGTTCATGGCACCTTATTTTATGTGTAGTAACATACAATATATTTCAAAATGAATATTTTACATTTTATTTTCTTCTGAAAGATACTTATCTTGAACATTCAAGACATGCTCTCCAATAATTTAAATACCCACCAAGTAATTCTCATCTTTCTTAATTATTTTATGATTTCAGTATTAGTAGATGATAGCTGGAAAGCCAGTTAGGTGTAATGGTTAAGGCATCAGGCAAGGATATTGTGAGTTCTAATCTTGCTTTAGTTACAAAGTCATCCGAGGGCCAGTCATTCTCTCTTAGCTCTGGGAAGTAAACAATGAAAATCTTGCCAAGAAAACTTCAGAGAATTGTCCAGGAAATTTCCAGGAACCATCACTGATTCAAGTCACACAAGCATCACAATATACAAAAAAGTGATAGCTGATATCCAATATTTTGCTGGTGGTGTTTTGTTTTTTTGGTTATTTTATAATATCTAGGATTGTCATGCAGTGTATCAGTGTGTCTTATATGAATTCATTCACTCATCTTTCTCTAAGATCATTGGCCAGCAGCATCTGGAGGGATGGAGCAGGAAGAAAGTGCTGGGATTTGCTGGCCAGGAACATCATCTGCCTACCATCCTGTACCAATGGACCTGGCTCTTTGGCTATCAAATGCTGGTGGGAGGAACCACCCAGAGATATTCCTTGACAAAATAACTAACTTTCCACTTTTCACTTCAGCACCTACTGGACAGGAATTTAGCCAGAGTTGATAAGAGGACTTGTGAGAAAGCCACAATCAAATAGCTGTGAGAAAAGCTTCAGAGGAATCTTTATGTGAAACACTGGTCTGTTAGTGGTTTGAGGCCATCATATTTGCTTCATTAAGGCAAAACTGGTGAACTCTTTACTTCATCAAAGCTAATCAAGTCCCCTCCAGCACTTCAAAACACATTAGCAAAGTGAATTTTACTTACGTTACATGGGCCTGTTTGACAACATATGATAGATGAAATGCAGCATGGAAATGTGTTGTGAGCAAAAGTCTTTGATACAAAAAATGAATGCTTCATAGGGGCAAAATATTTTTCCTACCTCAAGCCTGCCCTTTTTACTCCTATTTGCTTGTCTACTGGCTAAGTTTCATTGGGATTCTTCATTACAATATACTTACAGTAAAACTATAGCCAATCAGTCTGACACTGCAGTAACATCACACAGCAATTGTAAGCCATTTAGAGTGAGGGAAATGTTTTCTCTGTGATGCTGCCATTTATCTGGATGGATAGGTGAAAAAAGAATGTCAAACAAGAAATATAGCAGCTTGTCTTATTCCTAGACAATGTAGAGGAAACCTTATAGGTCTATTTTCCAGAAGTGAAATCCTTTTAGAAAAGTGCAACAATTGATTGTTGAATTGATTGACATGGCTTGGTTAAAGTTTGTTTTAGTTTTTTCAAAGAATAAGAGATCATGGGTGCTTCTTTCCATGCCAGCCACTGTCCACCAGCTTCTACTCTTGCTTGCCTTTCCAAGAGCCTACAATGAAGCAATGACTTAGGGAAATTTTTAATTGCAGGGATCCAATGAATGATTGTATATGTCCTTTGTGCTCTTCAAAGGCTAGCCTACAAAATCCCATATGAGCCTGCTTGCCTAATCCTGCCTTCCTGGACATATTACTTCAATTTACAAATTATTTCTATTTGTAAAGCTTTTCGTTCTCCCGGTGGGTCACTTTTTTTTCCCTACTGACCTGCTTTTTTCTGTGCCCACAATATTATCTGCTCCTCAGGAGTCTACCTGCCTGCCTTGCAAGCTGCCTGCCATATATGTCCTAACTGGGCGCACTCTTTTGTCTCTCAGACACTGTTTATTTATTTTATTTGTCAATTGCTTATAAGATAATAGGTATAAGTATAAACATAGTTTTGAATACATTGATACATATAAGAAAAATAAAAGAAACAATAGGACAGGGATGGTAGGCACATTGGTGCACTGCCCAAGTTAACACAGACAGCTGATAAAAAATCTGACACTAAAAATCTGACACTAAAAAATATTGTTAGATACAAATACAGATAATCAGTGTTGGAAGGGACCTTGTAGGTCATCTAGTCCAACCTCCACCCAAGCTACACCATTTCTGACAAGTAGCAGTCCAATCTCTTCTTGAAAGTCTCAAGTGATGGCGCTTCCACAACTTCCGAGGGCAAGCTGTTCCATTGGTTGATTATTCTCACTGTCAGAAAGTTTCTCCTTGTTTCCAGGTTAAACCTCTCCTTGTTCAGTTTCCATCCATTATTCCTTGTCTGGCCTCCAGGAGCTTTTGAAAATAGCTTGACCCCTTCCTCCCTGTGGCAGCCCCTTTAGTGTTTTTATATACTAAAGTTCTATTACTAAGGAAGCCAACTTTGTGTGTTCGTTAATGCACCATGCTAGAAACTAGGAGGCTGTGAATCCTAGTCCTGCCTTAGGTAAGAAACCTGTTGGGTAACCTCAGCTCACTCTCTCTCTCTTTCTCTCTCAGGCCAAAGAAGGAGGCAGAAGTAAACCACTTCTGAAAAATCTTGCCAAGAAAACTGCAGGGATAAGCCCAGGCAGTTTCCTGGAGTCAACAATGACTCCACGACACAATATACAAACCAAGGGAGGAGGTCTTCTCAGAAAAACAAACCTACAAATCATCTAACATGAAATTACGAAAAAGATACAACTTTGGAGCTTAAGGTAACTTTATGGACCATGAAATTGGATGTCCTTCCCAGAAGGAATAGTATCAGAGTTGGTATTCAGCAGGTTCTTACCAGTTCTGGAGAACTGGTAGCAGAAATTTTGAGTACTTCGGAAAACCAGAAAAAACAACCTCTGACTAGACTTGTCCCTATCTATTCTCTGCGTCCCATGTCCCAGTTGATTGTCTGGGTCTTTTTTGTTGCCCTGCACAGGAGAACAGACCTGGAAAGCAGGTGAATGGGGTGGGGAGGGAATGGGGATTTTACAGTATGCTTCCCTTGCTATGCCCACCAAGTCATACCATGCCCACCAAGCCACGCCCACAGAACCGGTAGTAAAAATTTTGAATCCCACCACTGATTGTGGGTCATGAAATCAAATGTCTTTCCCAGAAGGAGCAGTATGTGCCAACTTAAATAAGACATGCCTGAAATGCTAGCCAAGAAAATAAGTCATTAGAGGATGAAAGAGTAGATTGATATTATCCTTAAAAACTTGGTTGTTGAAACCTGCAGAGGTTTCTTTTCCCAAGAAGTCATGCAAATCTGATTTTCTACTCAAACAACTTTCAGCCTACCAGAGGGGTAGTTTTAGACCTCAAGTGAACAGGAATTGGATGAAAAGGCACACAAACTTAATAGGAGGATCTTTACATACTGAGATTTGAGCTGTGAATGAGGCCATCTCTGATGCTTTTGCTAGCAGCAAGGATGTTTCTTTTCCTCATTCCACATTTGTACAATGACAAATGAGGTGGAAGTATATAATAAGCTGGAAGTTCAATTCAGCTCTTCGCTCTAGGCATATGGGTTCAAAGCTGACCATTTTAGAATATTTATGTACTTTTGGGTAGAAATTTTACATTTACATGCTGTGTGACTTGTGAGGTTGGTTACAAGACTCTCCATTAGAATTGGTGTAATTGTGCCAAATAAACATTGTTAGGCACCAGTCCAAGCACTTACTGCTTTAAAGAATGGAGACTGGATTTGTGCCAGGCTCTTTTTAATATGATCTGCCCATCTCTGTAGTATTAAATTTCACTTTGTTGGTTTGTTTTTGTTGCCTCTGTGTAATGGTTGTGAAAATGACCCTGCGAGACAGGAAGTGAGACACAGACAGGGGAATGGTCCAATAAGGGGAAGTTTATTGTATACAAGGAATGGTGACATGGCAAATGATTTAGAAGGGACCATCCTTTCAAACTTGCAAAATAACAATAACAAGTTGTTATATATATAAGTGTAAAGTATATAAGTGTACATAAGTATATAAAGCACTTATATACTGCTTCTCTCTAAGCAGTTTACAGAATCAGCATAATCCCCTCAACTATCTGGGCCCAACCTCGGAAGGATAGAAGGTTGAGTCTATCTTGAGCCTGATGAGGTTTGAACTGCCAAATTGCAAGCAGCCAGCAGTCAGGAGAAGTAGCCTGCAGTTCTGCATTCTCACCGCCATGGCTTGTAACCTTATAATAAAGTGGATGCAACTTTATACTAACCTTATAATAAAGTGAAATTATTCCAGCTGCTGATGCTTCCTCTTTGGATTACCTCACTAGCTAACACATTAAATCCTGACATAGAACCATACCTGACAATGTTGAAGAAGTCCAAGTTTTCTAATCAGCCTGGCCAATTATCCAAGAAGTCCAAAAAGTAGATTGTAATTTAAAAGATTGAGGTTTTAAGTCAGAGTAAGATATGCATTGGCCCAGGCAATAAAATGTCTTTAATAAACATTGAACTATTTGGAGAGGTGTTGATATGTTTTTTTTTCCCTCCCAGATGTCAGAAGAAAAATAAAGGAGAGGGAATTCACAGTCTAAGGCAGAACTGTCAAACTCCCGGCCTATGGGCCGGATGCATCATGACCTGACCACACCCATGCCCAGTTTAGCGAAGAAGAAAATGGTCCTGATACATCATGTGATGCTGCCGTGATGATGTGAATTTGACACCCCTGCTCTAAACCATATGAAGAGAGCATGAATTTAGAAAGAGGGAAAATGCTTCGATATATTTTTGCAAACACAGAGCTAGATATCAAATGTAGCTTGTAGAGAAATATCCAATATTCCCAACTTTGGTCTGAAATTATAGAATACATGCACAAATGTATAAGCATGCTGAGGTCTATTTGCTACTTGGCTTTCCCGTATCACAGCTTATATAAGCACAATCTGAAAGATAAATAGTATGCCAGTAAAGGTGTTCAACTTCAGACACCCTGGTTCGAGTCCTTATTTAATTATGGAGCTTATGGGTAACAGTTAGTTTTTTATTGGGGTGTTCCACTGAATTACTTAATTAGCAATTATTTAATTAGTAATGTTTCCTAATAGTTCTTAAATGAGAGACTGGGGCATTTTCACAAATGTTTTTTCATTTTTGATGAAAACATTCAACAAAGTGAATTTGAGCAGTGTGGCAATATTTTACTTTTCAACTTCTTCACATCCATTTTCTTCACATCCATTTTCTAAGATTCTAATTAGACTGGGTTCTTTTCTAAGATTCCAACCTTCTCTTTTAGCCCACTGGGCATGCTTCTTCCTTGTGTCTTTCTTTAGGCAATATGACTAGCTTAGCTCCTTTGAACACAAAAATAGCTCAGTTAATGAAAGCCATAGCATTAGCCATTCCATGAAATTAAAAGAATTTGCCCTGTTGTTCTTTATGAAGGCACCAGTAAAGATAAGGCACTGTAGTTAATATTTTAAATAGATGCAAATATGAACCTAAAATTGGAAAATATTTTGTCATGAACTGAACAAAACTTATTTATGTATTGAATAATTTTTGTATTGAATATGAGTGTCAACTCATAAAACATTTTGATGCCTAAAGTGGGGGTAGAAAGAAGTTTGAAAGAGTAGTGCAGCAGTTTAGAGTCAAAAGTGCATTCCATTCATAACTTGCAGAGATTATAACTGTTGCACAAATCTCTAATTGGAGAACATGATTGATAACTGTTGGCTATGGAGGTGTTTTGTTGGAGAATATGAATTATGATGCACCCAAGGAGGTGGTAGTGGGGAAACCAGGGTCAAGGGTGACAGTGAATTATGTGTCTCAGAATCGGCCTCAACCAGGTCCTGCCGACATGTTCGCTCCTAATAAATTCATTATAGGTTTTGAAGTTTGGCTCAAGGCTCATGATTTAGTTAGGGCAACTGCCGGAATCCTGACATTGAGTTTCTGTATACAAAACAGCTACAGTTGATCTTGTTTAGCCTTAATGTAAACTCTTCTAACATAATATTGAAGTTGGGTGGTCTTTTTAGGTCACTTGATAAGATTTCAAGAAGTAGATTTTTGTGTACCCTTTTGTTTTGCTTTTCTGCTTTACATAATGTTCGTTTCTCTTTTTAACCTTAAAAATATTGACTGACTTCAATTAAACTCACTCTGCTTTCAAAACTTTTAACTAGCTGATTTTTCAAACTATTCTACATCAGTAATAAAGAATACATATGTAGCCACACCTTGCAAAAAGACATTTAAAACAACAAAAAAACTAAACCCCATATATATGCAATAAAGAGATTCACACTTACTGTATATTCTGAATGAAGTGAGCAGTATACATTTTAGGTTCTGTTTGGGTTCATCTAAAAATGGACACTTGTTTCTTAACCTGAGAACATACTCCTATGAATCTGTATATAATGAGCATATTAACTCTGTAACTATTAAGGTATAATAGCAAGTGAGATAGTATGTATGTTTTTAAATTCACTTGCTTTACTATTGTCAAAGTCTCAGCTCTTCTTGTATATGGAGAAATGTCAGAGAAACAGAAAAATAGATATTCTAACCATCTAACTATGCAATGTCTCCTTTGTTTCTTTAAAACATTCCTTTTCATGTGAAATCAGTGAATGTGCTGGAGAGGTGGGAAAACCAAAGGGATACTCTTCTGATTTACCCTGAAAGATTGGGAAATTATATTAAAGTATTACAGAGACTTGCCATCTGCAGACAGAGGGAAAATTCCAGGAGCCAGAAGGCAGGCTCAGGTGGGAGTTCCTGATTGTGCAAACTTATAATATCTTCATGGGGCATTTCAAAAATTTCCTCAGGTTCAAGAACTCTTCAATAAGTGTCAATTAGTATAATAATTGTCATTCTCAAGGCTGCTGTTCCCTACCTAATCCTTTCCTGTTTTTTTTTGTTAGCCTACCTTGGCAGATTTTTAGAGCAATTCAATTCTCAGAAAGAGAACTTTGTATTGCCAAGACCTTGATGATCCCTTGCAAATACAGACAGAACCAATCCAGGTGAACATTTCTTGTCTCAATTGTTCATCAAACTGGAACTAAGTGATGCACTTAGGTTCAGAAAGAGTGATATGCTTTTACAAAGTGAAACATTTTGAGGTGGGGGATCAGGGATGATATGTATATTCAACTGGTTTTTGTAACAGAATGGATTTGTGCCTCATATTAACTCTGCAGATTTTTGAATTAGGATTGCGCTGTATTACATCAATAGTACAAGTAATTCTCGCTTGGGACCAGCAACTCCATTTTAAGTACAGTGGTTATTAAGTGGAAAATCACATGACTGTGACAGACACATGATGATATGATTTGGATATTGCGTGAGTCACCATAGTCATTAAGTGAAACATTATATTACTGTGACTTAAAAGTTTAGTTCTGTGGGCTCCATTAATTCAGCTGTTTACCAGTTGATTGGGAAGAATGAAAATGTGACTGCAAAGACACTGAAATAGTGTTGAGAGGATTGGTCACAATGCTGAGTTTATGATTTGATGACAAATTGCAGGGAAGAAAACTAGATTATTATTTTTTCAATATATAGCTTTATGGAATTTCACCTCCCCCTCACAAGAATAAAAGATAAATGACCAAGAAGAAAAAGAATTGAAATAAAGTCAGGAAAAGAGCAAGATAAAAGTACAAAAAGAAAAATAAGGAACTGTCAAGAGAATATAAAAGTAATGACTTCTGACTTTTTTTTTGGTACAGATATAGATAAAAAATACATCAAACTGTTATTCTAAAGTCCATAATTTTCCAGGAGGTGGGCTGCTGGAGGTTCTCAGGGGTTCAGGAGATCCCCTAGCTAAGATTCTGCACAGTTTGGAGAACCCCCATATATCACTGCTGGTTGGCTCCGCCCAACCCATCCTGTCCCTCCCAGGATGGACATGGCCCATTTGGATGCAGGTAAGTGCAAGGTGCGCATGGAGGCTCAGGGAGGGTGAAAACTGCGCCTCCCGGAAGTTTGGGAAGGCCAGAAATAGGTGCATTTCAGGCTTCCAGACTTTCTCTGGAGCCTGGGCAGGCCATTTTCATCCTCCTGGAGGCTCGAAGAGGCAAAAATTCTCCCTCACATATAGTGCAGGAGGGCAACTAGGCCACGCCCACCATGGCCATGCCTACCCAGCAACCAGGCAGAGAACCTGTTGCTAAAATCTTTGAAGCCCACCTCTGCAATTTTCTAGATTATTTTTATAACGCCATATAAATCTAATCATCAAATCCCAAAAATCAAAGTTTCATTTCTTTCAATTTCTCACAGAAAGTCCCAGAGTGATTTCCATACAGAAGTAAAATTGTTCAGTCTTTTCTTTAATCAAAACTGTCAGTTCTGTCATCTCCACCAATTCCACCAGCTTCACCTGCCTTTGTAAGTATTGATAAGTCCTTCCACCTTTGTGCATATGGAAGTCTTACCACTGTTATCATATATAGCAACAAATTTCCATGAAATCTTTCAATCTGTTTTCTCATTATTCCCATAAGAAAAATCAATGTTTTCAATTTACTTTTAACATCTTATGAATCAAAATACATATTTGATCCCAATATTTTCCAGTTTTCTTACTGTATATATTCGCATATAAGCCGACTTTAGAACACTTTTTTTTTTCAAATTTGGGGGTCGGCTTATACGCGCATAAATCTGATTTATAGGTGGCCGTGCCTCGATTTGCGCTGGAGCAGCGACTTAGCATGGCGGCTTCGCGCGATGAGAGTCTTGGCTCTCGCACTCCCTGTCAGCTGGCCCTTTGCAGCCCTCGCCTGGCCCTTTGCAGCCCTCGCCTGGCCCTTTGCAGCCCTCGCATGGACCTTTGCAGCCCTCGCCTGGACCTTTGCAGCCCTCCTTTGCAGCCCTCACCTGGACCTTTGCAGCCTTTCTCCCTGGATGGACGATGAGCCGCAACTTTTGCCCTGCCGACTTTTCCCTCTGTATTTTTCCCTCTATATGCAAGTTTTTGCAAAATGCCTCATTTTGGGGCAGTTTTTTAAGGGTCGGCTTATATGCTAGATCGGCTTATATGCGAGTATATACGGTACATGTCAAAGATGCAAATATGTTCCCTTGGTTTAATAACATTTCTAGAAAGCATTTGGAATTTCATTATAGATCAGTGTGGTAGTTGTAGGCAGCAAAATATTTTTCTCTACCAGGGCTGCATAGGAGTTAGGAAGGGCATCCGGGCAGTAAATGCTCAGCTCAATTCAGTCTCCCTGATTCTACCCCAAATCAAGGAATTACAGGGTCATTTAAAAAATCATTATATATTTTTGACAATTTCTCTGATGTCAAACACAAGCAATACAAGCAAAGAGAGGATCGTGGAGTAGTTACCATAATGGGATTTTAGAAGACAGATTTGCTTTATACCTCTTCCAAATTCTCAGTATGGCACTACACAATAAAATTCTCTTTAATAAGCCAAATCTTAAATCATGTTCTTCCAGTATCAACAGCCTCCTTTTTCTCAATGTTATCAATTATTTCATCCATATTAAGTAACAAATTGCAAAAAACAGTTTCAAATTTAGTAACTTAACCCTCCTCCTTTTTTTAATATTTTTCAAGAATGTATATTTAATTTCTAATTAATCGTATTGCTGTAAAAATGTCAAAATATTGTTTTCTGGTATCACATGATTTTCTTAGATAACATAATTCAAGCCTTCTGAATATATGTTAAATCCTTGAATAAAATTTGCCAAAGTTCATATGTTCCAGAACTTTAAATGGAAAAGGCCAATTCAAATTACTGAAAACATTCTGTGCAATAAAGAAGATTAATGTGTCTTGGTTTTCATGATCTTGTCATAAATATTCTATTATATCCAATACAGGGATCAAACTGTATTTTAATTGTATTTTAGGTAAATAATTTAATTGTTGATATTCATGAATAAACTTTTATCAATGAAAAATAATTTAAATACTTTATAATTGTTTTGTAAATAAAATGGTCTATAATTCTTAGCAGAAGTTAAATCTTGTCTTTTGTTTGATAATATGATTGCCTTTTCCCAAAATTCTGGCATTGCATCTCCCTGTAAAACAGAATTCATTACTTTCTAAAGTGGTTGCAGAAGGTGCTCTTCAAAATATTTATAATAAGAACCTATAGTCCATCTGGTCCTGGTGACTTCCGATTTTAGTCCTTTTGTAGCTTTTTGTAGCTTCTGTTATCTCCATAGAAGTTACCTCTGTTCATAACTTGCTTCTGAGATTGTGAGAGTTTTAGTAAATTCTGTTTTTTAAGATACTTCTGAATCTTTTTCTGAAAGAAAATTAGATTCTTGACTATATTCTACTTCATCATTTTCACCCTAAATATCTTCCCTATTTTCCCACCTCCCTCCACTCTCTGCTGGAAAGACTGATTTCAAATGGAAACTGTTCCATATTAACATACTTCAAATAGGCTATTCCTATTGGACAACAAATACCTGACGTTGATTGGCTACTTTTCTCGACCCTGATTGGCCAATTATAGCAGGGCTATGATTGGCCAATTCAAGCGGTGGGAAAAACAAGTAGCCGTCATTGGACACTAGCTGCGAGCAGCTCTCTATAAAAAGAGCTGCCGCAACTCCTGGTTAGAACAGACTTTTGGAACTAAATAGAAGAGCTGAAGTTACACTGATCTCTGAGTCTCATTCCCATGAACCGAACACTGGCGACAAAAGTGGGATTCTGAGAAGGAGAACAGTCAGGCACGTAGCAATGAGAACCGAGCAGACGAAATGACCGGAACCAACTCGCCACCTGAACCCTTCAACCCAGCAGCAGAGGACTGGGAATCTTATATCGATAGATTCCTCATGTTCTCGGAGAATAACAACTTGCAAGGAATCTTGGACAATTGCAAAAGAGCTGTGTTCCTGACACACTGTGGGCCCACAGTGTTCAAGATTGCCAAGGCACTAGCAAAACCAGATGATGTGAAGCAGATGGCCTGGCCAGACCTACAGAAGCTGCTGAAGGCTCACGACGCACCAACCGTCTCCAGTCTCATCAGGAGACATGAGCTTTACAAGTGGGACCAGAGGGAAGGTGAGAGCATCACAGACTTTGTAGCCGCTATCAGGGACATTGGAGAAGCATGCGAATTCCTAAACATGGACAAAGCCATGAGGGATCATGTGGTCCTCGGATTAAGAGACCTTACCCTACAAAGCCGGCTGCTAAACCGGCCAAAGATTACCATTAACGAGGCTATTGCTGAAACCAAGGCAGCAGAAGCAACAAAAAAGTCAGTGGCAAAGATGCAGCAGATGAATGCCAACTCGCCAAAGACACCGACTGAGACAAGTCAGAGCACCAAGAAGAAGATAGAAAGCACACACAAAACTGCCACATGTTATACAGACAGTAGATCGTCCGGAATCGACAAGGATGACTGCGGTATCTGCTATCCCGCATCAGATGGGCGTCTCATGATAGGGAGCGAAGGAGAGAGAAACGACAGGAGACGAAGTTCCTCACGATGAGTGCGCCCCGAATGCCCGGGTACACGCTCTTTTATTATGCTCATTCAAAAGGGGGTGATTGTTTATTCAGAACCTAGGTTAAGCCTAGGTCAGACGGAATGTACAGATTTAACAATGGCTCAAACAAAAGCAAGATATCAGTGCAGACAGGATGGCAAGAATTATATTTGATCAGGATATTACTTCTTCACAAAGCTGCATGCCAGACAATGTAATCCCAAGTGAATAAACCATTTCTGCAAATGTTTGACTCCTTGTCTCTGTACGTGCCCTGTAAAAGGTCACTGAGAAGACAGAAGCTTAATGATTACACGTGAAATGATACAATGTTGCAATGTCTGAATGATACATAGTTGCATTGATATACAGTTGCAAACACATAAATGATACATAGTTACAACAGACGACGAAGAAGAAATCCACAGACTCCAGGCTGAGTGAGAGCAATGATTAAAATATCGTTGTAAGTTGGGGTTCCAGTGTGCCAGATGTGGAGGAGACCACTCCCATTCTGAGTGCCAGTTCTTAGATGCCATGTGCCGGTACTGCGAATGGTGGGGCCACATCGCACGAGTATGCCGGAACCGAAAAAGCTACAGCCCCAGATGAAGGGACAACACACCACCAAGAAATAAAGAAAGGACAATGTGGAGCCATGAGAATTGTGAAGGCAAAGGCAAGCGGCCAAGCGAAAACTATAGGAGAGAGGAAACTCATCAAACCATCACCACCGGCCATTCCAACGCAACAAATGGTCGAAAAGTACATGTGGCAGTCTGGATCGAGGGCCAAGAATGTAAGATGGAGGTTGACTCTGGATCGTACTTATCAATGGTATCATGGAATAACATCAAAAGACTGGTACCGCACATTGGCAGAGCTGAACTGGAACACCAATCGCTAATTTAAAAGACTACCAAGGGAAGAGAATATCAGTAGTCGGACTTGGACATTTCCAGATAAGCTTCAAAGAACACCAAAAGATCTTGCCTCTAACCATCGTAGACTGGAACCGACCAAGCCTACTGGGATTTGAATGGTTCAAACCTCTAGGAAACAGAGTGACCGGCATAAACCTCATCACCGACGCAGACTGGGACGAGAACCTGATGAGAGAGTTCCAGGACGTCTTCGATGGGAAGTTAGGCAAGTACCGAGGGTCCCCTATTTCATTCAATCTAGACCCAACCATAGGTCCAATTAGGCTAAAGGCAAGGCGAGTCCCCTTTGCACTAAAACCCAAAATTGATGAAGAATTAAACAAACAAATAGAACAAGGCATTCTGGAACCAATTGACCATGCCAAATGGGAAACCCCAATAGTGACCCCAGTTAATCTGGATGGGTCCGTGAGAATTTGTGGGGACTATAAAGGCTACCCTAAACAATGCACTACAACAAAGTGCATATCCTGTTCCAGTAGTACAACATCTACATCTACTACATTCCCTACACTTCGCAAAGCTCGACCTTGCCCAAGCTTACCAACAATTGCTCGTAGACCCTGAAACAGCAGAGGCACAAACCATCATGACTCATAGGGGAGCATTCAAATGTACAAGACTACAATTCGGAGTCAGCGTAGCCCCTGGGGTATTTCAAAGCATAATGGAGCGATTATTGCAAGGGATAAAAGGAGTAGTCCCATATTTTGACGACATGCTCATCTCAGCAAATGACAAGAGACAATTAGAAGCCCGCCTCAGAGAGGTTTTGCAAAGGTTCCAAAAAGCGGGACTCAAGGTGAAAAAAGAAAAGTGTAAATTGGCCACCTCAAAGGTCGAATTCCTGGGGTACCAAATCGATAAGGAGGGCATCCACCCCACAGACAAAAAGGTCAAAACAATCAAAGAAGCACCTAGACCTAAAAGTAAAGTTGAATTACAAACATTTCTGGGACTTATAAACTTTTACCACATCTTTCTGCCACAGAAGGCAACAACGGCGGAACCTCTACATAGACTTTTAGACAAATCGGCCATTTGGACCTGGGGACGACGTGAAGAGACAGCGTTCCAGAAGATAAAGGACCTCATCACCTCCGATGCGGTATTTATGCAATATAGCGAGAAATTACCACTTACAGTTACCTGCGATGCATCACCGTTTGGCGTGGAAGCCATGCTGAGCCACATCCTGCCAGATGGAAGAGAAGCCCCCATTGCTTTCTTCTCAAAGACCCTTTCAAAAACTGAAGGAAACTATAGCCAGTTGGACAGAGAGGCATTGGCGGCTATATCCGGCATAAAATGTTTCCACAAGTATCTTTACGATAGGACTTTTACCCTTGTGACTGATCATAAACCCCTTTTAGGCATACTCACTGGAAACAGAGCCACCCCAAACATACTGTCCCCAAGAATGACAAGGTGGTCCGAATTTCTGGCGGCATACAACTATAGACTAATCCATCGACCCGGTAAGGACATTTCTCACATCGATGCCTTGAGCCGCATCCCCTTACCATAGAGACTGACCTGGCACCAACCACTTCCACCCTACAAATCGAGACTTTGACAAACCTACCAATAACCGCGGCCGACATTGCTAGAATGACAGCAAAAGACAAGACATTGTTACAAGTGTTAAACTGGGTAGGAAAAGGGGTGGCCAGAAAACGAGACAGATGTTATTTTCAAACCATTTAAAAATAGACAAACCGAACTGTCATTACTGAAGGGTTGTATACTCTGGGGTGATCGGGTCATAATTCCACAAAAATTACAAGACCGGATACTGTGTATGTTGCACGAAGGCCACCTGGGCATTGTGCGAATGAATTCCCTGGCCAGGAGCTATGTATGGTGGCCAGGGATGGACAAAGACATTGGGAAATGGGTCGAAATCTGCGGGAAATGTCAAAACTCCCACCTGCACCCCCTTCAGCACCCATCCTGGACTGGGAAACGCCAAGGGGTCCCTGGTCACGAATAGATATAGACTTCACAGGGCCAACAAAAGGGTATACATATCTAATCGTAGTAGATGCTTACTCCAATTGGTTGGAAGTAAGCATCATGCACTCCCCTACCACCGAGGCAGTTATCAAGCAGCTCCGGAAACTATTCACTACACATGGGTTTCTGGATGTCCTCATTTCCGATATTGGCCCACAATTTACAGCATTACCATTTGAGAAATTCCTAGCAGAACATGGCATACGGGAGCGGCATTGGCTGACTCTACCTTCCAGGAGGTTCGACAGAGAAGGAAAGGAGAAACAGCGATCCCATCCGAACCTGCTGAAGACAATGACACAACTAAACTGCGCAGGTCATCGAGGCAACCTAGAAGCCCTGCCTACTTACATGACTATGTACGGTAGGACCATATCAAGAGGGGAGGGGTGTTCCATATTAACATACTTCAAATAGGCTATTCCTAATCATAGCAGGGCTATGATTGGCCAATTCAAGCTGCGGGAAAAACACAAGCTGCGAGCAGCTCTCTATAAAAAGAGCTGCCGCGGCTCCTGGTTAGAACAGACTTTCGGAACTAAATAAAAGAGCTGAAGTTTTGCTGATCTCTGAGTCTCATTCCTGTGAACTGAACAGAAACTTTTTCAAATAATAAAAAAAGAGCACAAGGAAAGGGCCAAGAAGTTTCTTTTCCTATTGAGAGTTTTGTCTTTGAAAATGCTGTCTCAGTAGTTATGCTGAGTAAAAAAGGAAAAATACATATCCAAAATAGAAATGTGGAATTACACATATCATGCTGGTCTGCTTTTATCTGTTATACAGTTTCCCCCCATATTAAGGAAAGTGAAAAATGCAATAAGAAGAGCTGATTGTGGATCTTGTCATGCAATGAGGGATATGACCATTTACCATACAGTCATTTTCTATTTTTTTCTATCTTATCCTCCATTTTTGAGATGCATTTCAGATTTATTTTTATTTTTAATTTTTTGGACAAGAGACACTTCCATACAAAACACATGGGTGCAACCAATCATCACTTGAGGGTTATATATGCACAGAAACAAACAGACAAACAGAACATCCAATGATTTTCCCTTAAGAAAAAATAATGTTTGATTAGAGGTAGAAAATATACCTCTAGGGCAGGAGTGTCAAGCTCATGTCATCACAGCAGTGTCACATGACAAATCGGGACTTTTCCCCCTTCGCTAAACCAGCTGGATGTGGGGCCAGCACGTGATGCATCTGGCCCATGGCCCGTGAGTTTAACACCCTTGCTCTAGGACACTTCTATTGAAATGCATCACCTTCAGCTTCAAGTGTCTTTAATCCATTGGCCATATGAGCTACACAGTAGGTCTGCAGTGCAGCAACATCCAAAGTGCCGTTGATTGTCTATTTCCATGATAGAGACTAATATTTTGTTTTATGGCATGTCAGCTCTCTATTTAATTTTTTTAAGCTAAGTGGGCATGGACTTTTGCTTCAACCATTTAAAAAACTTTCTAAAAAATTGAACTATTATTGTCAAGGTGCTAAAATAGATCACCACTGACAACGGTTACAAGTGCCCAAGCTTCTCTCTCCAATTGAATAAAGCAACAGTTAGTTTATCACCTGTGGTTCATAAATAAATCCTTGTCAATCAGCATCTAAATTAGCCACAAGAAACAAAATTTTGCAAAAGGCAATCCAAGGCACTTGACACAACTGAAAGTATTTTCTTAATGTCAGCAACAATCACATGCCAAAATAGTTATATTTTTAATAGATGTTTAATTGCAATATCATTTAATGGATTCCATTTGGCAGCTGGCTCAAATAATAAAGAATGGCTTTTAAAAAAACTCATGGCCTTATCAGCTCAAAGTCTTTTATTTTATGCTGAACATTAAATTGGATAGGTAATGAAAAAAGAACTCTTTGAAAAAGTTGACAATTAACAAAGTAGTTTTTCAAATAATAAGGCACCAAAGATAAGAAGTTTCAAAATATCTCTTTAGAAGGAGACAATTCTTTCAAACGTCCCATGTCTTAAAATATCTTAATATTTATAACATAAATGTCATAAATGTATAATATTTATAAATCTTAGAAAGAAAGCCATGCACATTTATCTGATGAAGCTCACCCATAGTTACTGGATGGTAAAAAGTGTGAATGTAATTTCTGCCTTGTAATTTTAGGAAAATGTGAATTTCTTAAGTTCTGCAAGGATTGCAACTCTATTATTAGCCATGAAATATAAAGGCCCTGTCACACTGTCCAACGGATGCAAAACATTAGTAAAAAGGACACAACGGATGAGAAAAATGTTCCATCCGTTGTTATCCGCTCTCAAAAGGGGCAAAAATTTGCATAACCAGAGCGGACAACACGGAAAGGAATGGACGCGGGGAGGACACAGAGCAGATGGAAAGCGGATGCGGAACGGAAGCCTAGGGGATGGAAGTGGATGGGAGCGGATGGCACATCCACTAGGCTTCTGGGGGGGTGCAGCAAAGCAGATGTGGAACAGATACAGCGGATGCAGAGCAGATGCACAGCGGATGAACTGGATGCAGAGCAGAAGCCTAGTGGATGCACAGCGGAAGCCTAATGGATGCCGAGCATTAATTGCGCATGCGGGGAGGATGCATTGTGTAAGCCCTGTAGATATAAAGGAAAGCAGCTCGGAAGCAGATCACCATTCAGAGGAAAGACCTGCTGCCGGACGGATTGACAGCCTTACCTGCCCTGCCTGCATGCCTGCCTGCAAGCCTTGCTGCAAGCCTTGCTGCGAGCCTTGCTGCCAGCCTTGCTGCCAGCCTCCCTGTCAGCCTTGCTATCTGCCTGTCTGCCAGCCTTGGTGCCTGCCTGCCTGACAGCCTTGGTGCCAGCCTTCCTGCCAGCCTTGGTTCCTGCCAGCCTCCCTGCCAGCCAGCAACCCCACAACCATGGGGAAGAGCAGAAAGCCTCAGCCATCTGCTGCCAGCCCTGGCAAGAGGGACAGGGCTACCATCCCGCCCCCTGGCCCTCACTCTGCTTCTGCTGGGGCTTCTGTAGCACGGGCTCGCTCTTCTGGGGCTGAAGCTTCTGCTGCTTCTGCTTCTGGAGGAGCTGATGATGCTGCTTCTGGCAGTGGTGATGCTTCTGCTGGTGCTAACTCTGCTGATGCTGCACCCCAATGGCGCTTCAGAAAAGCACTCCAGCACCAGCCACCTCCACAGCACCTGGACCCTTCACCCCTCAGACTGAGCAACCAAGAGGAGTGCCAGAGACTGGCTGGCTGGCTACCTGTGGACTTTATTTGGACACTTGAGTTGGGTCATTTTTCTTTTATAGCTTGTTGTTAATAAAGTCTATCTTTGATTCACACACTTGCCTCATTTCTTTTTTTTTAATATAGCCTTGGTGGAAACTTTTAGAAATGGTTTAAGCCTTTGCATGTTTATGGGATGGGTAAGGATAGCAGTGGGGTGGGCAGGGATACCTTTGGGATGGGTAATAGCTGTGGGATAGATAAACCTCCAGTGCAAGCATAGTGGGACTGTATGGTCTACCCTCCCAGGTGCCACACCTATGGCCCTTTATTATCAATAACAATTTAATCATTGATCCACACATGTCAACATAAACACAACTCTTTATTAAATGCCCTGTTCATTATAGGCCCACCCAACATACATGGTCCAATCTCATCTGTGTGATGAGACAGGCTGAAGGAAGCATCCATTAAACATCTATCATCCTGTCTTGCCACTCCACCGCTCCAGCTGGGGAGTTGCACCAATGTTTCAGGAGATTGCGCTGCTTCTTCCCTTGACGTGAAGCTCTGTTGGGGCCTTGCACATCCACAGTATCTTTCAGATTTCGCCCTTGCCTCCATTCCCCAGGCTCCATGTCCCCATTGCCTTGTTGGAGGTCCACAAGCCTGTTCTGCAACACTGGGTAGCGGGTGCACATGAGATTGTGCAGGATGCAGCAAGCTTCCATGATCCTCCTCACGGTCTCTGGGCAATGCTGCATGGTGGTGAGAAGTACCTGGAACCTGTTGGCCAGGATGCCAAAGGTGTTCTCCACCACCCGCCTTGCCCTGGACAGCCTGTAGTTGAAGATCCTCTCTTCACGGGTGAGGCATCTGGAGGTGTTGGGTTTCATAAGGTAGGTTCTGAGGGATAAGGCGTCATCCCCCACGATGAAGTAGGGCACATCTTGTGTGTCGTTGGGCAGGGGGTCTGGATCTGGGAATCCCATGATGAGGTTGCCTTCCAGCCCCTCCTTGAGGTGACTGGCATTGTATACCTGGGCATCTGAAGCTGACCCGTTGCCTGAAACATCGATGTACATGAACTTGTAGTCAGCATTAACCATGGCGAAGAGGATGATGCTGAAGAAGCCCTTGTAGTTGTGATAAGAGGACCCCGACTTGGCTGGAGCTTTGCAGCTCACGTGCTTGCCATCTATGGCTCCAACGGTGTGTGGGAAGTTCCACTTCTGATACCACTGCTCTGCAACTTTCTTCCAGCCTTCTTCAGTGGAGGGGCACTGGAGGAGCTCCTCCTTGTATTCTTCGATGATGGCTTGCACCACTTCTCTGACCACAATGCTGATGGTGTTGGGTGGCACCCTCCAGCCCTACTGCATACTCTTGTAGGTGGTCCCTGAGGCCAGGTGGCGCAGAGTGAGTGCCACCTTGAGCCCAGGGTCCAGGCTGGGGTGGAAGTTGGTGCTCTGCTTGGTCAACCTGGGTGTCAGCCGCTGCACAACTTCGTCAAACATGGCTGGACGTATCCTCATGAAGTTCTGGAATGCACGAGTGTCTTCGTTCCTGAGCTCCACCATCAGCTTGTTGTACAGTCCGTACTCTGCTCTTCTCCTGATCCATCTTCGGACCCAGATGCTTCTTGGCCCCCTCCTTTTCTTCCCGTAGTAGAGTTCAGAGAGCCTGTAGATGGCTTCTCACTGTTGCAGAACGATGGTGGCTGCCAAAAGGACTTTGTTATGATCCATGGTGGACATGACTGGATGCTGTGCAAGAGCAAGATCCATGGTGGACATGACTGCATGCTGTGGAAGAGCAAGATCCAGATGAAGACTGCAGAGGTCTGCACAGCAGGGCTGCTGGTCTGAAAGTGAGATCCAGGTGAGTTGCTCCCCCTTTTTATAGGCAATATAGGTTTTCCCCTATGTGTCCTTTTGCATCCTCTAGGCATCCTCTAGACATCCTTAATATCCGAGATAGGTCCCCTCTGCGGACGTTTTTTCCATTTTAAATGCTTTCTTTGCGAGCTGCATCCGCTTTCATCCATTCTGCATCCGTTCTGCATCCGTTCTGCATCCGTTCCGCGTCCGTTCCACTTCCTCCCTGCGTCCATTTACCGCTGGAGTGGATCGAGTTGCGTGGATGTGTAACAGATGCCTAGCGGATATAGCGGATGTGTAATGGATGCAGAACAGATGTCTAGCGGATGCCTAGCGGATGCAGAATGGACACATTGAATACATTTTCTACGCAAAAGTTTTGAGCAGCTGAAAACCCTCTGAGCGGATGAAACGTTAATAGACGGATGCTGGACGGATAAAGAGGAAGCAAAACGTATGCAGTGAGTACAAAACGGAAGCATCGCGTTAACCAACCGATGGCAAGTGTTTTTCTCTGTTTTACATCCTCTTTCCATCCGTTGGTGCAGTGTGACAGGGGCTTAAGTCTGTTGCCTCTGGCCTTCAATGAAGAAGACAGTGGAACATTTCTACAACCCAGGGCAAATTGCAGCAAAGGCCTACTGTTGCCATTTACACAATGGTTATTTATTATAAACCATTCTGAGTTTGTGGAAAGGTCATGTGCTACTAGTTTTAACTAAAATTAATCAACCATTAAATCCAAAATATTTCTCTTATTTTTAGTATATATGTGTTCTGTTATATTATGGAGGTTATATGATTTTTACAGTGTGATCATTCTTTGCATACTGTCACACAAATGTATTGCTGGAAGAATTACTAGAACTGATTCTATGCTGTATTTTTCATTTTGTAAAAGCAGGCAATACACCATAGTGCCAAAAGATAGAAAGAGGGGACTTTATTGAAATAATAGTAATAATTACAGCAATTATGATAACAACTTAATAAATTAGTGACACAGAAATCAGCAAATTAAGGTAGAAAACTTATTTGCATGAATCTCTCCCAAGAAAATTAAATTAGATCCTTGTAGAGGATGCCAGGAAGGCAGCTTTGAAGTAAATATTCAGAAATGATTATATAAACAAAGTAATCAGAGCATTATTTAAGTCATGAGAAGGGAGATAGTATTTCTTTCAAGGATGATTTCTCTCTGACTTTCTGTTATTGTAGCTTACTTCAGTAATGGATAGTTCTGGTCTTCCAATGGACTGTGTTTCCTGATCTGGTCTATCTCAGTCTTATCATAAAATATTCAACAGAAGAAAAGATTGATATCTCCTCTCCAGGAAGATTATTAGCTGCCCAAGCATGGAAAATCGACATATTTCTACATATAAAATAAGCAAATTGCTATAATGTGAAGAGGTTCTGCATCTAGAATAGACAATGGGATCGTTCACTGAGTATATACTGCTCCTATGGTGACCCTAGGGCATAATATTTGCATGCTTACCATAGACATCTTCAAAAGGTTATTGATATCACAAGCTACTCTGCAGCCTGTGTGATTGGAAAAGCTACTTATGCTTGCATCTTAACTATCTTTAAGCAATCAATAGATTTTTATTATGGTCACAGACCACCCAAATGCCTCTTAACTGTACATTGAACCACTTACTTGAACTGATATAGTAGGAATGTTTTAAAAAATAGAATTGTCCTATCTGAAATTACAATAAAAGTAGTAGAAGAAATAGAAAAAAATGTGCTATTTCTATTTTAAAATATATAATGGATCAAGTCAGTCTATGAAGAAACTAGGTAACTTTTGCTTTTTGTGTGCATATTAATGGAAGACACATTTGCCACCAGAATCTAGCAAATCGCTCTTGCATATTGTGCCTTTCAGGTAGAAGGATTTATAGACATTATGGGTTTTGTCCATATCTCACATAAATGAAATACTTAAACTAAATATAGAGATCTAAATTGAAAGTTCTTTTTCCCCCTCACATTATTTTCCTTTCTTTTGCTGGCAGTTTAAATAAAACCATAGATCTTTTATTTTAGATGCAAAATAGATATAACAAGTTAGAAGTTAAAGTAAAGATAGTTGTTTCTTTTTCCATTTTCCAAACAAAAATGCTTATTTGTTATTTTATGATACATTACTTATAAACTGCATTAAGCTTAAGATGAGGTGTGGAAAAATGTTTTTAAAAATATTTATATTGTATGACTTCCACTATAAGTATCCTTTAATATATTGTCCCTTCCATTTTTTCTGTTTAGCAGTTTGGTATTTCATTTGTTGGACAACAAGCCAGGTTTGCTAATGTAGCATGAATGCTGTTACAACCTTGAGGTTTTTAATTGATTTATGAAGCACAAATCGGTTTTGTTGTTATTCACAAAGGATATGTATTTTTTCTTGGTATAAAAATTGAAAGCAAGCTTTCTCTGTTGTAAAGCTAAATTATTTTTGCAGCTTCTGGAATCATAGACATAAGAACAACTAAAGAGTTCTAAACTTAGCTGCTTATATCTCATTTTTCTGTACATGACACAAATAATTGATTACTTCATATGGCATATATTATATTCTCTGGAGAAGAGCCAAAAGTTCAATGTAAAGTTGAGGCATTGGATGTATTTCAATATTATATTTATATTTCAGACATCTATAATTTGTATGGTTTTGTGATTTCTAAGCTTATGGCATTAAATAAAACTTTAAATCCATTCCAAACATAATTTACTGATAAATCTTTGCAAATATAACTTGCATATTGTTTTCTTTCAGAATAGAAGGATTGGATATTCATCATGCATTTCCATAACTTTCACACAAATGAGATTCTTAAAATAAATATACAGATCTGAATTTAAAATTCTTTTTTTTCCCTTAGTGGTATTTCCCCATTTCTTTGGCTGGCAGACTATATAAAATTGTGTGTGTGTGTGTGTATGTATAATACAAACACAGAAATATAGAGACACATATAACCATAGATGACTTAAACATCTCTCACACATAACTCATAACATCATAGGATGGCAATATGATAAAAGCAATCTCATAGGAACAGCAGAAAAATGTCAAAAAGACATACTTTTGCCATGGTTAGGTACACAACTTTAAGATGAGACAGTATTTAATGTTAACAATTCATTTCTCTCTCCCTTTCTGTATTCATGTCTTTAAAAAATATAAATTAAGTTGCCTTAAGGAAATATGTGATTTGGAAATATGTGATTTAAGGAAATATGTAGTACAAAGTTGAGGAGAAGCCCAGTGTAAATATTTTCTTATTTTAAAATTGAATTTAACATATGAAATGAAAAGTTTTCCGAATCCAAAGAGTTGGATTAAGGTCAAGTGCTATCTATAAAGTTGTATAATTAGAATAGAATTATTTATTGGACAAGTGTGATTGGTCACACAAGGAATTTGTCTCTGATGTATAAGCTCTCATTGTACATACAAGCAAGAAGAGATAAATCATAATCACAGTCATTGTAAATATACATTAATCATAAATGATAAGATACAACATAGTGATAGTCATAAGATACTAAGAAATAAACATAAAGCATATTAGAATACTAAATAAACAATATAAATTATAAGATACATTAAGAGAGAACAAAGTTCCTCCACTCTGGAGGAATCAGTTAAGGAGCCTAAGTTGATAATCTTTTTTTACAAGAAACTGAAAACATGAAATTTACTACTGTTTTTATGCAGTTTATCTTCTATTTTTGTGAATCAGTTAAAGTTCCTTTAATGCAGTGGTCCCCAACCTTTCTGGCTTGGTGGGCTGGTGGAGTTGAGGGACAGAGGGAATGATTCCATGCAAGGGGCAGGTGTGCACGCAAGCATGCACAGTTCCATTTGTGCAAGTAGCTGGTACATGCACAAATGGAGCTTCATGCATGAGTATAAGTGCTCATCACATGAACAATTAGAGCTACACACTTGCAGATGTGCTTGCCTGTCACTTGCACAGCTTGGTTCCAAAGAACAAATTAAGCTTTCTGCATGAACTTTTTGTGTGAGCTCCACAAATGGATCTTCTAAATGCATTATGACCTAGTAGTGGGCTATGGTCTGAGAGTTTGGTACCCCTGCTTTGAAGAAAAGGAAAGTCATTTTTATCTTAAAATCAGTTTTGTATGGCAGCAATTTCTCTCATAGATAATGAACTCTTCAGGGAATACTTAACAAGTGTTATATGTAATCACCTTGATATTCTTGATGAATTAATACATTTACATGGTCTAGATTTGTTCTACTATTGCCACATTTTGAGTTGAAATCCAGGACTGTTAGTATGACTTTTGATCAGTCACTGCTGCTAAGCATTTATACATTCTTTCTGACTATATCTCCATCATAACCTAATGACCTGTGTTCATGTATATTGTTTCTTGTGCCTGTATATCTGTGTGTCTGTGAGACCCTAATCAGGGTTCATACATACATGCTGCTTCTCTATAGGTATACTTCTCATGCCTCTTGTCTTATGTCTGTGTGTATGTATGCACAAGGCACACGCCCTATGGAAGAGAAGATGATCTTTGAAGGAAATAGTTGCTATTATTCTAACCCATTCTCTAATGCCTTTGCCCTAGGAATTCAGGGAGAGATTTTGGAGGGGACATTTTTCTCCATAGTTCCAAACATTTATAGCCCATTTCTGAACAAACTTGATTTTGTTTGTTTGTCTGCTGGAGTATTTTCTTCTTTAAAAAGAAATCCTAACTTTTTTACAGTGTACTGTAAACACTATATAATGTTACAATAGCTATCAGTTATGAGAAAGAAAAGCTTTTATGAATGCTTACCTGTGGAAAATAAATGATATGATTTATCTGTGTCTGGAAAGCAAGGTTCTATCAGAGTTTGGGATCAACTTTCTCTGATGTATACTACACTTGATGAAATATAAGCTACTAAGTAGAATTCTCTCCTAAAGGAATGAGCACTCTTTGATATTGGTGTAACATAACCCTATCAATAAAGTCTTCCTGAAGTTTCATCTGCAGTGCCTTGAAATATGTGACTGCCAATCTTGAAGTAGATGAGGAAAATATTCTGATTTCAGAAAAGCTTTTGAGATGAATTCTCACAGGTTCAATTCTATTCCCCCCCTAAATCTAAGGGACAGACTTCTCAGTAGCAGAGTAAAAGATCAACCATAGCATCCAAACTTGAGATAAGTGTCCAGCTATTTTCCACAGGAAAGCAAATTTAAATAGATTTTATGTGGAGGACCCAGGAAGTTACAGAAAACATTAAAAGACTGTATTTTACAAATGCAGCAAATATATAGTCTTGAAATTTCATGAAAGATAAAGGCATTAAACATTCTAAGCTATGGCAAAGAAGGGAGACATAATTAAAGCTCTTAGCAAACTTTTCATAATAACGGTTTGTAAGAATTCTTATATTCACAATTGGAAAAGTAGCTGTTCTACATCATGCTTTGTTTTGTTTTTACTGACAGAAAATTCTTCCACAGTCAGTATGTGAGATGGCTGGAAATATAAATAAAGGAATAATAAAGAAATACACATTCATAACAATAAAATGTATACGAAGAGTTGTCAAATGCTTACCACATATATCAAAATTAAATTCTAATCAGTCTGTCTATAAGAAATTAGGGTACTGCTTGTTTTAATCATGGGGTACATATTTATTATTAATTTGTATCCCAGATTTATTATTTTTATCCTATTCCTATTTTCCCTTCAAAAACAATCCTGTGAGTTGGGTTTATATGAATATATATAT
>BLBF01000037.1:6042844-6082221 GCA_015471245.1 Laticauda colubrina
ATATATATATATATATATATATATATATATATATATATATTGTTTATGTATTCATATAACTTTTGCTCCACATGATATTTTTTTAACCAGAGACTGTACATGCTTGGCAAAATCATAAAATGGTATTATTGTCACTTCTATAAACAGACACTCCCTAGCCTTGCTAGTCTCATTCTTGGAAGGAATTATCAACCTTGAATATTGAGGGTCTTGATCCTGGAAGAAGAAGAAGGTAAGGTTGCTCATCTCCCTTGTCCTTAGTAAAACCCAGTGAGATGAGACCATTAAAAAGCAGCTGTGCTTAATTATGGTTCAGAGAAAACTTCAAGGAGAGGATGTTGATGGAGACCTAACCAGAGGTGATGCATATCTGTTGGTTTTGAAGGGATTTACCAATTGACATCTTTCTCAGGATCATGACTAACAGGTTTTCTTCCTTCCTTTATTCTTCCATCTATCCATCTATCTGTCCATCCATCCATCCATCCATCCATCCATCCATCCATCCATCCATCCATCCATCCTCTTATTATATTATTTGCTTGGTGTAATATTCTTTTGTATTCCTGTACATTTCCTGATTCTATCTCATATTACATGACTATGTCATTTTCTAAACCAACATGCAGTAAATCCTCTGTTATATTTTATTTATTTATAAAAATTTATAGGCCACCCATCTTACCTCAGGGTAACTAGTTATTGTTTTTGAATTCAGAAGAACTTATGACTGGAGACAAAGCAATGCATCCATGTATATTATATATCATGGATTTCACAGCTGTATTTCAAAGTACATACTGTGGATGAAGAGATTCTTTTGGTATTTTGCATCTGATTTGCTTTAGCAAAACTTTTTAGGTTGCTTGTCATATGGTGTGCCAGTCAACAAATAAACTAATCATAAATATTGAGCAAAATCCTCCATAATCAGGAGGAAGTTCATGGTAATGAGACTTTCCATAGCTAAGTGTCTAGCATTGCAGCTGTAGCAATTGCTGATAAAAATAATTCCTGTTTTCAAGAGACATTTTTTCCTTTTCGTATACATATCTTATATTTAATCCCAATTAAATTCAAGAGTTCTCATAATAAGTCCATCTAAGTATTACGATGGTCTAGTTTCAGTTATTTTATGTATTTACAACTGAATTGAAGCTGCAGTCAGGCATACCAGGATTGCTTCTGCAAGCTGGGTTTGTTGCATTTTTCTGAGTGTTATGGTCCTTAATCTCATTACAATGTAATGCTTTAATCTTTCAGTACATTATATATATATATATATTTCAAATAATCAACATCCCAGCAGATAAGATAGGTCTTGCTTCAGCAAAATATCAGTAAATGTTGATGAAACATAAACATTCAGTGCTTTTAGTAAAAATCTTCAAGAGGACTCCAAGATGATCTAAAAAAATCTTGCTTGTGGGTGTGGGTATGTACATGTGGATATAAAGTAGTATTTTTTTTTAAAAAATGTAAAAAAATATAACTTGCTGCTAATTATTTGTAATTATTACAATTAGCAATTCTTCAAAAAAGTAGAGTTTTTTCGTTATCTCTTCTGTCTGGAAAGAAGCACGTGAGACCAGGTTCCAAACAACAACTCTTTATTTCAAACCACTAGGTAAAGAAACGGAACATAGCCCAAGCCGCAGCAGCCCTTTATATAGCGGCTAGCCTGCCAGCTTGTGGCCAATGACAGTTATTTCATTCTTCCCACCGTTTGGCGGCTTCCCGGATTGGTTCCTAGAGAATGAAGTACTTGGAACCTACCAAGTTCCAAACAGAACACCCCTGCCCCTTTAGTTCAGTCCAACGTGGGTGACGTAGTCGCGCAGGTAGGTGGGGCTTTTTCTAGTTCTAGGCTCAGTCTTGTTTTGGTCTTCAAGCGGTTCGGACGGGATCGCTGCTTCTCTCGACCGTCTCCATGGAACCTCCTGGAAGGGTGAGTCAGCCATGCCGCTCCCGCCTGAGTCTCTCCGGCCAGTTGAGATGGCTCCGCCACTCCCTCCTGGTTGGGCCAGGTTGGTTGAGCTAGCCTGGCTGCCACTTTCCAGGAAGGCCTCACTTCGCTTTCCTGCTCCTAGACTTCTTTCTTGGGGTTCATCTAACCGTGAGTGCTCTTTTTGTTTGGTTAGATTGTCATTTTGCAGAATTTGTTGTCTTGTTATGGGAAGTTCGTCTCTCCCTTTTTTATTTATTTGTACTTCTCCCCCCTCCTTGGCTGTTTTTTCATCAGAATTTATTATTTTTGGTTCTGCGGCGGTTTTTCTTTCAAGGTTGTGGGAACGAAGCTGGTCTTTGTGATGCTTCCATTCCCTCCCTAGGGAATGGAAGGTTCTTGGTATAGACTAGGTCGACGATTTTGAAGGTACGGTATTTTCTGGAGGAGTCGGGGCATTTGTCCCATGTGTAGGTGGGGTGTAACCTGTCCAAGTAGGACCGTAGTTTCCTACCCATTAACAGTTCATCCAGGCTTTTATTTGTAGTGCTACTAGGGGTAATATGTTGCAAGGTTAGGAGTCGGTTGAGTTTGTCCTGCACGTCCCCCTTGTCCATTCTCTCTAGGCCCTCCTAAATATATCTAACCATGCGTTCGGCCCTGCCATTCGCAGCCAGATGGGCGGTGCAGTTAAGGCGTGATGAATACCCTGGGCATCCAGGTATTGTTTAAAGTGCAAGGCGGTAAACTGTGGCCCGTTGTCTGAAACCAGTACATCTGGTAGCCCATGCGTTGCAAACAGTTTGTCAAGTTGTTTCATGACAGCCTTAGTGGTTGTGGAAGCCATGAAGATGACTTCCAACCACTTTGAATATGCATCGACCACAATCAAAAAGGCGTTCCCCTTTGTTGGCCCAGTGAAGTCAATGTGCACCCTAGACCATGGACCCTGGGGAGTTTCCCAGTCCCATATTGGTGCCTGTGGGGGGTAGGCCTCGCTTTCTGACAGGCATGGCATGTTGCAACCCAGCATTCAATGTCTTTGTCCAGCCCTGGCCACCAGACATAACTCCTGACCAGGGCTTTCATCTTAACTATGCCCGGGTGACCCTCATGCAACATGCCAAGGACGGTTTCTTGTAGGCTGCTTGAGATTACCACCTTGTCACCCCATAAGATGCACCCTTTTTCGATAGACAGCTCAGTCTGTCTGGTATGGAAAGGTTTAAAAGTCTCAGTTTTTTTATTTTCCTCTGGCCAGCCTTTACCTACCCAGTTCAGTATTCGTGCTGTCAAAGGGTCTTTGGCTGTGGCTCTCGTGACATCAGCTGCAGTCAGCGGTAGCTCCCGGCAGATCTCAAGTTGAAATGTGGAGGTAGTTGGAGCAGGGTCGTATGTGGAAATGTGGAGGTAGTTGGACGGGCAACAGGTAATGGCTCAGGGCATCGGCATGCGAGATGGCTTTGCCAGGTCTGTGGAGTAGCGTGTAGGAGTAGGCAGCGAGAAATTTAGACCACCTCATCATTCTAGGAGACAGAATGTTCGGGGTTGGCTTGTTTCCCACCAGGATTCCAAGGAGAGGCTTGTGCTTGGTTATGATAGAAAAAGGTCTACCGTAAAGGTACTCATGGAATCGTTTGACCCTGGTGACGATTGCCAGGTCTTTGCAATCAAGTTGGCTGTAATTGCATTCTGCCTTGGAGAGTGTCCTTGAGTAAAAGGCGACCGGTGCTTCTCTGCCATCTGGAAGCTGGTGACTCAAGATGGCACCAACCCCAAAAGGTGAAGCATCGCAGGTGACCGTCAGAGGAAGGGTGTTGCTAAACTGGATAAGAACGATGTCTGACGTTAATAGGTCCTTAATACTTTTGGAAGGCTCTCTGTTCCCGGTGGCCCCATGTCTAAGTGGTTTTTTTTATCTAGCAGTCGATGTAGGGGTTCTGCTATTGTCGCTTTATGGGGTGGAAACACATTGTAAAAATTTATGAGATCTAAGAACGCCTGGAGATCGGTTTTGTTTTTTGGTCTGGGAGCGTCTTTGATAGCCTTCACCTTCTTTTCGGTTGGGTGAATGCCTTGCTCATCAATTAAATAGCCCCAAAATTTGACCCGGTTAGTGGCCAGTTCACATTTTTCCTTCTTAACTTTTAGGCCTGATTGTCTCAAGCGAGTTAAGACTTCTTTTAACCTGGTCTCTAGCTGGCTGGTGTTTTTTGCTGAGACCAGTACATCATCGAAGTATGGATGACACCTTTGATTCTGTTTAGTAGGAGTTCCATGAGGCTTTGGAAAATGCCGGGGGCAACACTAACACCGAATTGGAGGCGGTTACATTTGAATGCCCCTCTATGCGTTATTATCATTTGTGCCTCTGCTGTTACTGGATCAACAGATAGCTGCTGATAAGCTTGTACCAGGTCAAATTTTGCAAATATTTTCCTCCCCTTAGAGAGTGCAATAAATGTTGCACTACTGTCACTGGGTATGTGCTTTGTTGGAGTGCGTGGTTCAGGGTTGCCTTATAGTACCCACAGGTTCACACTGACCCATCTGGCTTTACCAGTGTGATGATAGGGGTTTCCCACTTGGCGTGGTCGATTGGTTCAAAAACCCCTTGTGCTATCAACTTATTCAGCTGTTCGTCAATTTTTGGTTTAAGCGCGAATGGAACGCGTCTGGCCTTTAAACGAATGGGGGCTATTTTCGGGTCTAGGCTAAATGAAATTGGGGTCCCCTGGTACTTGCCTAGAGTCCCGTGGAATACATCTTGGAATTCATGGAGTAGGTTCTCCTCCCAGTTGGTAGTAGCGATGTGGTTGATCCCAGTCATTCTGATTCCCAGAGGCGCGAACCATTCGATTCTGAGCAGACTACGGTGGTCATGGTTGACTACTAGGATTCGATTTTCCTGATCGTCTTTTAGCACAAGTTTTTGTTTCTTTAATTCTTTCTGCTTGATGTTTGGAATTAGGCGCCGGATGGTATTCCAGAATACCATCGATAGGAACGACCCTGAGTGAACCTCCATCTTGCAGGGTCTCCCCTCGATGCTCACCTCTATCTGAACCTTCTTTCCGCTTTCTGCCCTGGCATTATTGATGGTGACTCTCTGATGCGTTTCTTCTCTGTCACCAGTTCTTTTATTGCGGTTCCATCGGTTGCCAGCTTGTGTGTCATTGTGTCTGGGGGGTGTGTGCTGCCGCATCTTTTTGGACTATAGCTCTTTTCGTTGCAGCAAACCCTTTCGATGTGCCCCCTTTGATTACAAGCCTGGCATATTGTGTCGAGGAACCTGCAGCAGACCACGGGTGATTCCCTCCGCAACCTGCACATTGAAATTCCCACCAATTCTTCTTCTTTTCACGCCATTTTCTATTTGAATAGAGTCTATGGACATCTTCATTGTCGTCTTCAGTGTCACTCTGGGTTTCGATGTCCTCATGGTGGGTTGTCACTGTGGGCTGTTTCTTTCTTCCCTCTGCCTTCTTCTCCCTGGTTTGGGATGGTAGGTCTGGAACTGCATTCATTTTCCGCATGGTGGATACTGACTTTTTCGTTGCTTCGGCGGCAGTTGCCTCAGCAATGGCCTTGGCCACGGTTATGTTCAGCCTGTTGAGTAGTTTCCTCTGAAGGGTAGAGTCTTTCAGGCCAAGGACTACGTGGTCTCTCATAGCCTCATCCATGTTTTGAAACTCACATGCTCCTCCAATGTGTCTCAAGGCTGCCACAAAGTCTGCTATGGTTTCATCCTCTTTCTTGTCCCTTTTGTAAAATTCATGCCTTTTGATTAGATTGGAGACCACTGGTGCATAGAGTGTTCAGAGCATTCAGTTCAGGTCGGACCAGGTCATCTGCTTGACATCTCTGGGTTTCGCCAGCGCCTTCACCATTTTGAATACGGCTGGTCCGCAGTGTGTAAGGAAGACAGCCCTCTTCCTTTGATCTGAGATTTCTTCCATCTCATTGCTTTCTAAAAACATAAGAAAGCGATCGATATACGATTCCCAATCCTCTACATCTAGATTGAAGGGTGCGGGTGATGCGTTGTTACCAGCCATCTCTTTTCGCTTGGTTCAGATCGCCGCGTACTTCAGTCTCTGCTTCTACAACGATCCCACCCTCGTCGCCAGTGTTCCATCCAGAAAGGAGCGCATGAGACTGGGTTCCAAACAACAACTCTTTATTTCAAACCACTAGGTAAAGAAACGGAACATAGCCCAAGCCGTGGCAGCCCTTTATATAGTGGCTAGCCTGCTGGCTTGTGGCCAATGACAGTTATTTAATTCTTCCCGCTGTTTGGCAGCTTCCCAGATTGGTTCCTTGCGAACCAATACATAAGCGGCCTTTTTGGCCAATCAGAATGAAGTATTTGGAACCTACCAAGTTCCATACAGAACATTATCTATATAACAGCGAAAGATCACTCACATATCACCACAAAATCTCCAGAACAGTAAAACCTACAAACTTGAAATTTGGCACGTATGTTCCTCTTGGCTTCTGGATGCTCACTAAGAAAACATTTTTCAAAATGATCATCACAGCATAAGTATTTAGTATATTATTATTAATATACTAAGGATGATGCTACGGAGTTCTATTTCCCCTCCCCACCTGAAAAGAAATCTCTTCCAAATGCAAAACACAAGCAGAGGAGAGGAGTTTCAGTTTCAGTTTCACAGCACCAAGCAGCTTTAGTACAGAACAGTTGAGCTAAGCCATGCCCAGGCTCCTTGCTGTCTCCTTCTTCCACACACAACAAATATTGCTTCAGTTTCCAAATAGCCCTCAACTGTCTCAAACATTGACAGGTCTAGGCAGATGAATATTGATGGATGCTGGTAAGCAGAGACAGATTTACCCCCTTTATTTTCCTTCCCCAAAACTAAGTCCAACCACATATTTCATAGTGAAGCATGGGTATCGAGCTAGTCCTGTATATAATATGGGTTACAAAAGTTACAACATAATTCAAAAAAGTGTGTTATGACTGTTTTTCATACTTACAACCATTGCAGTATCCCCATGGTCGCATGATCAGAATTTTGATGTTTGGCAACTGGTCCATAGTTATGACAGTTGCAGTGTCCTGGGGTCACATGTTCCTTTTTTGTGACCTTCTGACAAAGTCAATGGGGATGCCAGGCTCACTTAATAACTGTGTTCCTAACTTAAGAACTACAGTGATTTCTTTAACAACAGTGGCAAGAGAAGTCTTAAAAAGGGGTAAAATTCACTTAACAGATGTTTCACTTCACAACAGAACTTTTTGGGCTCAATTGTGGTTATAATTTGAGGACTATCTGTACAGGATGTACTTTGAAAATATACTTAACCTGTTATATAAAAACTGCTATGGCTTGGGTGAAAAAGAAAACAAAAATACTATGCTAAACTTCCCAGGAGAAAAAAAATAGAAATGTAGAAAGACCCCATCCAAAAACTGAAACAAAACAAAACAAAACAAACAATTAAACACAACTAAAGCTAAAGCAAAAACAGACCCATTCCAGACCTAATTTATATTTAATTTTGAATTAGTCTCCCTTTTATCAGTGAACATACTGCAGGAATATTGTATTGTCATTGTGGTGTCCTTCCGTACAGTACTTGGAGGGGAGAATTTATATTGTTTTATCTCACATTTATTATTTTATAAATAATTCAAGATAGAAACATACCTAATTGTCCTTCCTCATCCTATTTTCCTACAATAGCAACCTTGTGATTGGTTGCTATTGTTCTATAGGGTTGCTGAGAGAAAATAACTGGCCCAAAGTCACTTAGCCACCTTTTATGCCTAAAACAAGATTAGAACTCATGGTTTCTAGCTGGGTATCTTAATCATTAGACCAAATCAGCTTGCTTATGTTTTATATTTTTTTGTTGGATAAAGCTGCCCAAAGGGAGGAAGAGGAGAAGAAAAAGGGGAAGGAGAAACAATTCTGTACTATATCAAAATATATTTATTAAGGGGTTGTATGTGTGTGAGAAAGTGGGGTGCGGGAGAGAATGGAAAAGAAAGGTATAATATTGTATAAAGTACTAGCTTTATTTTTCAAAGAATTCTATGTATCATCTTAAAACCGGGTGACCAAATGATAATATTTTCTTTTCTGGATGAAAACATGGGCCATCAAGAACAACATTTGCTCTTATTTAAAATGGCAGGACACATCAGAAATTCTATGGCTAGAGTTAAAAATAAGATGTTAAAAAAAGCTATTTCTGCATTGTTGCCAAGAAACCTGAATGGATGTGTCCCAATAGGGCTAAGACAGAGTGGAAAGAGTTAAATTCTTTGCTCAGAATTTAAGAATGAGAATCATGTGCAGTATTTTGCAAAGTGGACTTCACTTGGAGGAATTGTATCTTGTTATATTTCTGAACATTTTAGAGCAATGCTGTCAAACTCCTGGCCCATGGGCCAGATGTGTCACACATTGGCCACACTCATACCTGGTTTAACAAAGGGGGGGAAAATCCTGATATATCACATGATGCTGCCATGATGGCATGAGTTTGATGCCCTGGTTTAGAGGCTTTAGCAGGGATTCTTGACAAAGTAAAGTAGGAATGTGCAAAGTTTAAGATTTGAAGGCAAAATACTTTTTTTTTGAGACTTCAGGTAACAAATGTAGCTTGCTCCTATTTACATTCTCTACAATAAATCATCCCTTTAACCAACAAATCATCCTGTTATTAAAAAAAACAAAACTATTGGCTCATGTATTTGCAAATATGTTGTATATTCATGTTCTTGTATGTGCCAAAGCAATATTTTCACAACCTTTGGTTGTGAAGTTCTGCACAACATTATTACACGATGTTCTATCTAGAGCTAATCTGTTTGGAGACCTGACATTTATTTAGAACTTCAAATTAAAATGCAAACATGGGAAGAAAATCAAACACACTGAAGATCTTTGGTAGAGATAGGCAGCTGGGTTGTAAATAAAGCAGTCCTCTGGCAAATAAATAAATAATAAATTATGTTTTTACTCTTATTTTGTCATGTAAGATGGGAGGTTATACAAATATGATATATGAACAAAAGCACCTATTTTGCATGATTGCAAGACATGGTTCCAAACAATGCAAAATGTTCATAGTATTGTGCAAGCATTTTTGTTTTTGCGACTCTCCTGTGTTAAACACAGGAAAAAAAGGGTACAGGAGAAAGGCAGAAGGACAGGAAAGAGCCTGAGAAGTAAGTAGTTTTTTTCAATTTTTTGTGATTAATTTATTAAACTCTCTGTATCTGAAACAGATGTAGGAGAATTTACCTATCTCTAGCCAGTGTTGACTGTTTAGCAATGGGTAGAATTCTGATATTCTTTTTGGTACAAATTAATTGAAATCACTAAAAAGAAACAATGCTACTACAACAATAATAATAGAAAAATCAGAAAATACAAAGACCTGTAAATAAAAGTAGAATAAGTGTGGTAAAAGAAAGCAAAGGTAGTACCAAGAGTAATAGGTGACTTGGATGCAATTCCAGAACATCTGGAACATGACTTGAACACCATCAGCATTTATAAAATCACCATCAGTCAATTGCAAAAGGCAGTTTTAATTCGAACAGCTTACATTTTGTGAAATACTTTTAATACCATCAGATAACAACATCCTCCTATGGCAGATTTCACTAGGAAGAACTCTATAGATCAGGGCCGTCAAACTTGCATCACGTGCTCGCCATGCCCACGTCCAGTTTAGCAAAAAAGGAAAAAGCTATGACACGTAATGCTGGCGTCATATGATGATGCCGTGACAACGCAAGTATGACACCATTGCTATAGATGAATAAAAATGACAAATCCAGACAAAACATCTAACTGACTATGCAACCAACCATAGGAAACATATCCACATGCACACACTTCACCACAGAAGTATTTCAACACACCATACTTGAACAAGGCCTAATGTGAAATTTTGGCATGAAAATTGCCCTCTGAAATTGTGAAAGGTTAGCGTAGAAACAGATGTTTGACTTGATGATTTATTTCATTTTAATCTATTTGTTTATTTATATCTCACCTGCATTATATTTTTTACAAGTAACTCAAGGCAGGAAATATATCCAACAAACCCCCCCCCCCTTTTCCTATTTTCCCCAGACCTTATTTTCTGTAAAGTGAGTCATTTTCATAGGCCAACCATGCAGTATTGTCTTTTAAAAATATTTTCCTTTTTAATTCTCATATTTTCAATTTTATTTTATTCTTTAAAAGGGGCAAGGGAAATAACAAATAGCATCAGAGGAAAAAAAATACAAAATAAAGATGCTTTATATTATATTTTAAAAATCATTATACATCATTAAAACTAATAATTATATAATTAACTAACTTGAAATAATAATGTTAATTCTTTCCATTATGTAGACAGCCATTTTATCAGCAGAAAGCAGACACTGAGAATCCAGGATTGCACATGTCAGATGACTTTATTTGAATTTCTTTGAAGATCCTTGAACATAATTTTCACCATAGCAATATTCCTTAATTATTTATGAAGATGTTTTACAGTATATACCTATCGTCATCCAAAATATATCCATTTTTAATAATAATTCTGGACTTTTAGATGCTGATAATGCAATGTGGACTGAATTATAAAACCAGGAAATGTTTTAATTAACTATATTTCCATTTCATAATTCCATGGATTGCAAGTTCTTGCTGTAACAAATTATTAGAAAAGGTGGAATGTAAAGTATTTCTTTCTTTTTTGTTCATTATACAGCAAACAAACAAATCCTATTTTCAAACTCTTATCCTAGAATGCGAGTTTATCTGTGAATAAGATTGAAATTTTATTTCCATAGCAGTTTCTTCCAATTGATATTTTTGACTTTTAACATAGGAAATACAGTAAAGCTATGGCTAAAAGTAGAACCAAGCCCCAACCATGAGGTTAGAGCATTTACATAATAACTTACATCATATAACCATAATGTTTTTATTAATTTATAAGTGTATTCCATATAGAATAAAATTAAAGGATAGTGATAAAAAAAGAAAATTGGAAATGTTAAAACTCCCATCACTTTATGATAGCCATAAATTACATAAAGAAATTGTAGGATTTGTCCACAATTAACTTTTAATATTGTATCAAGCTTGAAACCAATTTATACCAAGAATACCTCTAATATCTCAATTTTGAAAAGATACTTATTTTTTATATTATTCCTTGACCTTAAACTCTTTGCATTTGTCAATATGTATTTATGTTAATTTTAATCTGAGATTTTTTTTAAGAGATGCTTTAACCACAATTTTTTAAAGTAATTACATAACAATTGAACCCTGATTATTACAAATTGCCATATAAATGTAGTTATATTATTATAATTTAGTGATTATATCATTAAATTTTGACTTAGAAATTACAAATAAGATGCAGTCTATTACTGGGTTATGATTTCAGCTTCAAGCCAATTTTATTCTGAAGGCACTCATATGAAAATTTTATTCAAAGGTACTTGAAGTCAGTTGTTTGCAGATTTTACCACAGCCCTGTCATACTTGGCAATATTACATATAATAAAGGATATCTTATCAAAAGGCAAATTAACGGAATAACAGAATACAAAATTGGAAGAGACATTAATTAAGATACTATATGACAAGGGAAAAATAAGCTTCTTAGCTGTCATTGTATAAACAATAATGGAACAAAACAAGGATCTATTCAACCCAGGGACCAAATCCATCAAGCTATAGGGTTTTATTAAATTTCCTATATAAAACTGCTAAATTTAAGATGTCAAAACTGGCTCTCAAGAAAAATATTTGTTCAGCAGGCTTTAAATTTAAGGTTGCCCTTTCTTGCTTCTTTCTTGCTAGAAGAAAAAAAAAGAAAAAAAAAACTGTAAAAAATTAACCTGCCAAGTTAGTTTAAGTCTCTAATCATTTCAGAGACATCAATGTAACCATTCACTTATGCGTATGTCTTATTGTTACCAGATCAATTTCATTCAACTGCTGGGCATCAGAAAAGACTTAAAAATTGTTCTTTGATAACCAGAATTCTACAGCTCAGATCTGTAAATACTCCTGATCACATCCATGTTGTGTATGGTGCACATTTTTAGCTGCTATATGTAAACAAGATGTGGCTTGTTTTTTGAGTTAGTTTTTGACTCCTGTTGACTACTTGGATTTGCCCCTGCAAGTTCTCTTGGTAAAATTTGAGAAGAGTTTTGCCACTGCCTTCTGAGTGATTGTTAGAGGAGGCGCTGGGTAAAGCCTGTTTCAGTGATCCAAAAACAGAATTATAGAAATTGCATTTATTAATAAAAATGGGTTCTACTAATGTAAACTAGCTGACTATGTGTTGAAGGTGAAACTAGAATTCACAATCTTCCAGCATCTAGCCTTAACCACTACACAAATCTGGATCTCTTCCACTAAAAATCTGGCCAATAAAACTTTGAAAATTAAATCCCTTTTTAAGTGCTTTATTGAAAACCTGAGTATTACCTTATGATTTTGGATATTAATATATTCACTCAATGGTGATTTTTTTTCCTTTTTACAATAAACTATTATAGATCCCCTAGTTAACTATCACCAAGGTAGAAAAGTAGTGTAATTATTTGTTATCCACAATTTCTAATCTATAAATGATTTCTTCCTTCTGTTCCCCTTTGAATTTATTTTCCTTACCATTGTACTTTTGTCTTGTGCTATATTCATATTTCTGTATGGTTTTTGTGTTTCAGTATTTTAACAGTTCTAACCCACTCACATCCATTGGGAATCAAGTGCTATATAAATTTAATTATACATATATGTATATACATAATTTAGCTTTGCATATATCCATCTTTGCATTTCAGTAATAATTTAGAAGTTATATCTCCAGATATGTTATGAAATGAAATTATGTGATAATGAGACAGGAAAATTGCTTTGGCAATTTTATAACAACTGAAGTGGCAGGTTCCCTTGAGTTCTTTTATTCTGAGTTTTTACATAATTTAAAGTTAAGAATGCTATTTAAAGGAAAGTGGAAAGACACAATGTTTCGACAAAGTAACCTTTCTTTGATTAAGCAGGACAGTAACAATGCAATCAGCTTGTAAAATTAAATAATTTTTGACAATAACATCTACATCTCCCTAATGAAATAAGAACAATTGTCAAGAAAGTGACAGTCACCCAGGGGGTGGAGGGTAGGGTGAGAATCACAAGGTATTTTGTCATCTGACTGAATGGTTACATTCCCTGGGTTACAGTTAATTTTTATGTCAATTTGATTATTCAGTCTATCAGTACACTATAGTCCCTAGCTAATTAAGAGACTTACAGTTTGGTAGGTTTTATGTGATCTTTCCTACTACCAAAAAAACAAAAACAAAACCTCAACCCTGGAAAGCTGTGGAATGACTACCATGAGGTTCTTACTGTAGTATTTCTGGACTTGCTGCTAAAACATTTCTCCTTATTTTGCTTAATTTTATATTTGAGTTTATTTGGCTGACCTTTCTAATCAGTTCAAACTCCCCCCTCCCTTACATTACCCATTAGTTATGGATAAAGGTAAAGGCCCTGTCACACTGCCCAACGGATGCAAAATGGACACAACGGACGAGAAAAATGTTCCATCCGTTGTTATCCGCTCTCAGAAGGGGCAAAAATTTGCATAACCGGAGCAGATAACACAGATGTGGGGAGGACGCAGGGCGGATGGAAAGTGGATGCGGAACAGAAGCCCAGCGGATGGAAGCGGATGGGAGTGGATGGCACATCCGCTAGGCTTCCGGGGGACCTCAGCAAAGTGGATGCGGAACGGATACAGCGGATGCAGAGCGGATGCACAGCGGATGAAGCGGATGCACAGTGGATGCACAGTGGAAGCCTAGCGGATGCCGAGCGTTAATTGCGCATGCAGGGAGGATGCAATGCATCAGCCCCGCAGATATAATGGAAGCAGCTCGGAAGCAGGTCGTCATTCAGGGGAAAGACCTGCTTCCAGACACATCGACTGCCTTGCCTGTCCTGCCTGCATGTCTGCCTGCAAGCCTTGCTGCCAGCCTTGCTGCCAATCTCCCTGCCAGCCTCCCTGCCAGCCTTGCTGTCTGCCTGCCTGCCAGCCTTGCTGACAGCCAGTCTGCCTGAAAGCCTTGGTGCATGCCTGCCTGCAAGCCTTGTTTCATGACTGCCTGCCAGCCTTGGTGCCTGCCTGCCTACCTGCCAGCCTGCCTGCAAGCCTTGGTGCCTGCAAGCCTTGGTGCCTGCCTGCCTGCCAGCCTTGGTGCCTGCCTCCCTGCCAGCCTTCCTGCCAGCCTTGGTTCCTGCCAGCCTCCCTGCCAGCCAGCAACCCCACAAACATGCTGAAGCACAGCAAGCCTCAGCCATCTGCTGCCAGCCCTTGCAAGAGGGACAGGGCTACCATCCCGCCCCCAGGCCCTCACTCTGGTTCTGCTGGGGCTTCTGCAGCATGGGCTCATTCTTCTGGGGCTGGGGCTTCTGCTGCTTCTGCTTTTGGAGGAGCTGATGACAAGCACTCCAGCACCAGCCACCTCCACAGCACCTGGACCCTTCAGCCCTGAGACTGAGCGACCAAGAGGAGTGCCAGAGACTCATTTTTGTTTTATAGCTTCTTGTTAATAAAGTCTATTTTTGATTCATACACTTCGTTTCTTTTTTTTAATAAAGTCTTGGTGGAAACTTTTAGAAATGGTTTAAGCCTTTGCATGCTTGTGGGATGGGTTAAGATAGCAGTGGGATGGGCAGGGATACCTTTGGAATGGGTAACAGCTGTGAGATAGATAAACCTCCAGTGCAAGCATAGTGGGACTGTATGGTCCACCCTCCCAGCTGCCACACCTTTGGCCCTTTATTATCAATAACAATGTAAGCATTGATCCACACATTTGAACATAAACACAACTCTTTATTAAATGCCCTGTTCATTGTAGGCCCACGCAACATACATGGCCCAATTTCATCAGTGTGATGAGACAGGCTGAAGGAAGCATCCATTAAGCATCTATCATCCTGTCTTGCCACTCCACTGCTCCAGCTGGGGAGTTGCACCAGTGTTTCAGGAGGTTGCGCTGCTTCTTTCCTTCACGTGAGGCTCTGTTGGGGCCTTGCACATCCTGAATGTCTATCAGGTTTCGCCCTTGTCTCCATTCCCCAGGCTCCATGTCCTCATTGCCTTGTTGGAGGTCCACTAGCCTGTTCTGCAAGACTGGGTAGCAGGTGCTCATGAGATTGTGCAGGATGCAGCAAGCTTCCATGATCCTCCTCATGGTCTCTGGGCGATGCTGCATGGTGGTGAGAAGTACCTGGAACCTGTTGGCCAGGATGCCAAAGGCGCTCTCCACCACCCGCCTTGCCCTGGCCAGCCTGTAGTTGAAGATCCTCTCTTCACGGGTGAGGCATTTGGAGGTGTAGGGCATCATTAGATAGATTGTGAGGGAGAAGGCATCATCCCCCATGATGAAGTAGGGCACATCTTGTGTTGTTGGGCAGGGGTTCTGGATCTGGGAAGCCTACGATGAGGTTGCATTGCAGCTCCTCCTTGAGGTGACTGGCGTTGTATACCTGGGCACCTGAAGATGAGCCGTTGCCTGAAGCATCGATGTACATGAACTTGTAGTCAGCATCGACCATGGCGAAGAGGATGATGCTGAAGAAGCCCTTGTAGTTGTGATAAGAGGACCCTGACTTGGCTGGAGCTTTGCAGCTCACGTGCTTGCCATCTATGGCTCCAACGGTGTGTGGGAAGTTCCACTTCTGATACCACTGCTCTGCAACTTTCTTCCAGCCTTCTTCAGTGGAGGGGCACTGGAGGAGCTCCTCCTTGTATTCTTCGATGATGGCCTGCACCACTTCTCTGACCACAATGCTGATGGTGTTGGGTGGCACCCTCCAGCCATACTGCATGCTCCTGTAGGTGGTCCCTGAGGCCAGGTGGCGCAGAGTGAGTGCCACCTTGAGCCCAGGTTCCAGGCTGGGCCGGAAGTTGGTGTTTACCTTGGTCAACCTGGGTGTCAGCCACTGCACAACTTCATCAAACATGTCTGGAGGCATCCTCATGAAGTTCTGGAATGCCCGAGTGTCTTCGTTCCTGAGCTCCACCATCAGCTTGTTGTACAGTCTGTCCTCTGCTCTTCTGGTGAACCATCTTCATACACAGATGCTTCTTGGCCACCCCTTTTTCTTCCCGTAGTAGAGTTCACAGAGCCTGTAGATGGCTTCGCACTGTTCCAGAAGGATGGTGGCTGCCAAAAGGACTGTGTTACGATCCACGGTGGACATGACTGGATGCTGTGGAAGAGGAAGAGGCAGATGAAGGCTGCAGAGGTCTGCAGCATGGCTGCTGGTCTGAAAGTGAGATCCAGATGTGTTGCTCCCCCTTTTTATCGGCAGTATAGGAGTCCCTTTGTATCCTCTAGGCATCCTCTAGGCATCCTCTAGACATCCTTAATATCTGAGATAGGTCCCCTCTGCGGACGTTTTTTCCGTTTTACATGCTTTGTTTCCGCTCGGCATCCGTTCTGCATCCTTTCTGCGTCCGTTCCACTTCCTCCCTGCGTCCGGGCGGATGCGAGTTGCGCAGATGTGCAGCGGATGCCTAGTGGATATAGCGGATGCAGAATGGACGAATTGGATACATTGTCTGCGCAAAAGTTTTGAGCAGCTCAAAACTTTCTGAGCGCATGAAACGTCCATAAACGGATGCTGGATGGATAGAGAGGAAGCAAAACAGAGGCAGTGAGTACATTGCGTTAACCAACGGATTGGCAAGCTTTTTTGTCCATTTTACATCCTCTTTGCATCCGTTGGTGCAGTGTGACATGGGCTTAAGTGATATTCCTACTCCACAATCTTTGCCTTTTTTTTTTTCACTTAACTTTAAACATTTAGAACTTTTTAATGTTTCAACTAATCTTTAGGGGTAAGATGATCTCAAATGGTCAAATCACTTTATAAAACAGATTTTGATTTATGACTCTTAAGCTAATTAAGACTAGTTCTATGTGGTCGGGAGAAAGTGATAAATAAGAGAATAATAACTAAAAAAGTTGGGATAGGGGAATTTTGGGCTAAGGTGATAGATTGCTGCCTTTAATGACTGAGGACATTAGGCACAGTTTTATTGTCCATGGGTGTTTTATGGATAGTTTAGTGACTACCTCATTTAGTGACCATTCACATTATGATGTTTGTTCCATATTAACATACTTCAAATAGGCTATTCCTATTGGACAATAAATACCCAAAGCTGATTGGCTACCTTTCTCGACGCTGATTGGCCAATCATAGCAGGGCTATGATAAGCCAATATAAGTGGCAGGAAAAAAAAAGTAGCCGTCATTGGACACTAGCCATGAGCAGCTCTCTATAAAAAGAGCTGCCGTGGCTCCTGGTTAAATCGGACTTTAAGAACTAAATAAAGGAGCTGAAGTTATGCTGATCTCTGAGTCTCATTCACGCGAACTGAACACTGGCGATGAAGGTGGGATTCTGAGAAAGAGATCAGTCGGGTATGTGGCATCGAGAACCAAGCAGACGAAATGGCTAGAACCAACTTGCCACCCACACCCTTCAACCTAGCAGCAGAGGACTGGGAATCCTACATCAATAGATTTCTCATGTTCTTTGAGAGTAACGACCTGCAAGGAATCTCGGACAATCGCAAAAGAGCTGTATTCCTAACACTCTGTGGGCCCACAGTGTTTAAGATGGCCAAGGCACTAGCAAAACCAGACGACGTTAAGCAAATGTCCTGGCTGGACCTGGATAAACTGCTGAGGGCTCACGATGCACCGACCATCTCCAGCCTCATCAGGAGACACGAATTTTATAAACGGGACCAGAAGGAAGGTGAGAGCATCGCAGATTTTGTAGCCGCTCTCAGGGACATCAGAGGAGCATGCAAATTCCTGAACATGGACAAAGCCATGAGGGAACGTGTGGTACTTGGACTGAGAGACCTTACCCTACAAAGCCGACTGCTAACCCGACCAAAGATCACCATTACCGAGGCTATTGCTGAATCCACAGTAGCAGAAGCAACCAAAAAATCAGCAGCAAAAATGCAGCAAATGAACGCCAACCTGTCAAAGACGTCAACTGAAACAAATCAGGGACCAAGAAGAAAATAGAAAGCACACACAAGACCGCTGCACATTTCACAGACAGCGAATCGTCCGGAATCAACGAGGAAGAGGAAATCCATAGGCTCCAGGCTGAGCGAGTGCGGCAAATGAAAAACAGTCGTAAGTCGGGGTTCCAGTGTGCTAGTTGCGGAGGAGACCACAAGGAGACCACGTTCGGAGTGCCGGTTCTTAGACACTGTTTGCCGGTACTGCGAATGGAGGGGCCACATCGCATGTGTATGCAGAAACCGCAGAAACTTCAGCCCCAGAAGAAGGGACAACACACCTCTGAGACAGAAAGAGAGGATGACTTGGAACCAAGAAAATTGTGAAGGCAAAGGGAAGCAGCCAAGCAAGAGCTACAGGAAAGAAGAAATGCATCAGACCATCACCATCGGCCATTCCAACGCGACTAATGGCCGAAAAGTACATGTGACAGTCAGAGTTGAGGGGAAAAAATGCAAAATGGAGGTCGATTCTGGATTGTACCTATCAATGGTGTCCTGGGACACCATAAAAAGACTAGTACCGCACATCGGCAAAGCCGAATTAGAACAACAAGCACTGATTTTAAAAGACTACCAAGGCAACAGAATACCAGTAGTTGGGCTTGGACACTTCCAGGTAACCTTCAAGGAACACCAAAAAATATTGCCACTAACCATCCTAGACCGGAACCGACCAAGCCTACTGGGACTTGACTGATTCGAGCCCCTAGGAATCAGAGTGACCGGCATTAACCATATCACCGACGCAGACTGGGAGGAGAACCTGATGAGAGAGTTCCAGGACGTCTTTGACGGAAAGTTAGGCAAGTACCGAGGGTCCTCTATCTCATTCATTTTATATCCAACCACAGCTCCAATTAGGCGGAAGGCGAGATGAGTCCCCTTCACATTAAAACCCAAAATTGTCAAAGAATTAAACAAACTTACAGAACAAGGCATCTTGGAACCACTTGACCATGCTAAATGGGAGACCCCAATTGTGACCCCAGTTAAGCCGGATGGGTCTGTGAGAATTTGTGGGGACTACAAGGCTACCCTGAACCATGCACTACAGCAAAGTGCATATCCTGTTCCGGTAGTACAACACCTACTACACTCCCTGGGAAGGGGCAAGGTTTTCGCAAAACTCGACCTTGCACAAGCTTACCAGCAATTGCCAGTAGACCCAGAAACAGCAGAGGCCCAAATGATCGTGACGCATAGGGGAGTATTCAAATGTACAAGATTACAATTCGGAGTCAGCGTAGCCCCGGGGGTCTTCCAAAGCCTAATGGAGCGGTTATTACAAGGAATAAAAGGAGTAGTCCCATACTTTGATGATGTGCTCATCTCAGCTAATGATGAGAAACAATTAGAAGCTCACCTCAGAGAGGTCCTGCAAAGGTTCCAAAAAGTGGGACTCAAGGTAGAAAAAGAAAAGTGTAAATTGGCCACATCAACAGTCGAATTCCAGGGGTACCAAATTGATAAAGAGGGCATCCACCCAACAGAAAAAAAGATCACGGCAATTAAAGAGGCGCCTAGACCAAAAAAACAAGGTTTAATTACAAGCTTTTTGGGGACTCATAAACTTTTATCATGTCTTTCTGTCACAGAAGACAATGACGGTGGAACTTCTACATAGACTCCTAGACTAATCAGCCATCTGGACCTGGGGATGACGTGAAGAGACAGCATTCCAGAAGATAAAGGACCTCATCACCTCCGACGCAGTATTGATATAAGCAAGACATTACTGCTTAAAGTTACCTGTGACGCATCACCGTTTGGCATCAGGGCCATGCTTAGCCATGTCCTGCTGGATGGAAGAGAAGCCCCCATTGCCTTCTACTCAAAGACCCTCTCAAAAACTGAACTATAGCCAGTTGGACAGAGAGGCATTGGCGGCTATATCCAGCGTAAAACACTTCCACGAATACCTTTATGGTAGGACTTTTACCCTTGTGACTGATCACAAACCCCTTTTAGGTATACTCACTGGAAACAGAGCCACCCCTAACATACTTACCCCGAGAATGACAAGGTGGTCTGAATTTCTGGCGGCATACAACTATAGACTAATCCATCGGTCCGGAAAAAACATTTCGCATGCCGATGCTTTGAGCCACACTCCCCTACCAGACAAAGAGACTGACCCGGCACCAACCACTTCCACCCTTCAAATCGAGACTTTGACAAACCTACCGATAATCGCAGCCGACATCGCCAGAATGACCGCAAAAGACAAGACATTGTTACAACTTCTGAACTGGGTAGGAAAAGGGTGGCTGGAAAATGAGACAGGCGTTATTTTCAAACTGTATAAGAATAGACAAACTGAACTGTCATCACTGAAAGGGTGTATACTTTGGGGAGATCGGGTCATAATACCAGAAAAACTACAAGACCAGGTATTGTGTATGTTGCATGAAGGCCACCTGGGCATCGTGCGAATGAAATCCCTGGCCAGGAGCTATGTATGGTGTCCAGGGATGGACAAAGATATTGGGAAGTGGATTGAAACTTGCAGGAAATGTCAAAACTCCCGCCCTGCACCCCCTTCAGCTCCTGTTCTGGAATGGGAAACACCAAGGGGTCCCTGGACACAAATACATATAGACTTCGTGGGGCCAACAAAAGGGCATACATGACTAATCATAGTAGATGCTTACTCCAATTGGTTAGAAGTAAGCATCATGCACTCTACGACCACAGAAGCAGTCATCAAACAGGTACGAAAGCTATTCACTTCACACGGGTTACCAGATGTACTCATCTCCAACAATTTATCACAATTTACAGCACTACCCTTTGAAAAATTCCTAGGAGAAAATGGCATACGATATGCACTGACAGCACCGGGCCGACCGGCAACGAACGGTAGGGCGGAACGCCTGGTCCGGTATACCAAGGAAACACTAGACAAATTAGACACAGGGGACATGCAAGAAAGAATTTTAAAAAGTGCTCACAATACAACATATAACACCAAACTCCATCACAAATAAAAGCCCAGCAGAATTACTGATGGGCAGAAAACTAAGATCACATTTAGACAGATTACACCCAACATACGCCACCGAAAAACCAACCAACTCCTTGAGCAAGTATCACAAATTCGAACCAGGACAACTAGTATACGCAAAAAACCTCACCGGCCAAACGTTGTGGATACCGGCAACAATTACACAGATAACTGGACCACGGTCCTACAGAATGGAAACAGATGACGGTCAAACCTGGCGAAGACACATTGACCAACTATGGTCACACACACTACAATGCACCACTGACATACCCACCGACAGACACGAAGAACAACACACACACACACCAACAACATCACAACAACTACACAAAACCAGCAACAGACCAACCAGAGGGGGGAGACCCCTCAGTAATAAATAAGGGGGGGGAACCCTCCGGTAGAAAAAGAAGGCCCTCTGGTAGAAAAAGAAACCCCTCCAGTAGAAAAAGAAACCTCCCCGATAGAAAAAGAAACCGGAGAAAATCAAAATAATCACAATAAAAAAACGTTCCCCAATAAATGTAAGAAAAAACAGTGTCCTACCCGTTGAAGTCTTTGACAAGGAACAAGAAACACAAGTAGACCTGGATGCTTGGTCGGAAAGGAGCAGCTGGGCCAACTCTACCAGCCCGAGTAGGCCGAGTGGGAGCGGCATGGCTGACTCTACTTTCCAGGAGATTTGACAGAGATGGACAGTAAAAATAGCGATCCTATCTGAACCCGTTGAAGACGACAACACAACTAAACTATGCAGGTCAACTAGGAAACCTAGAAGCCCTGCCTACTTATGTGACTACATACAGTAGGACCGTACCAAGAGGGGAGGGGTGTTCCATGTTAACATACTTCAAATAGGCTATTCCTATTGGACAATAAATACCCGAAGCTGATTGGCTACCTTTCTTGACGCTGATTGGCCAATCATAGCAGGGCTATGATTAGCCAATACAAGCGGCGGGAAAAAAAAGTAGCCGTCATTGGACACTAGCTGCGAGCAGCTCTCTATAAAAAGAGCTGCCTCAGCTCCTGGTTAGATCAGACTTTAACAACTAAATAAAAGAGCTGAAGTTACGCTGATCTCTGAGTCTCATTCTTGCGAACTGGACAATGTTGATGAAAAGATAACTTTGCAACCAATTCTCATATTTATGATCTTCACAATTTCATTTAGCAATCACTTTGTTTAATGAGAAAATCTCTGTACCAAGTTATGATTGCTAGAAGGCTTCCAAGATCTCTTACAACTCTGAAATTCTGTTTTTCTCTTATTTTCAATTGGTTTACACTTCTTTCTTTCTTTCTTTCTTTCTTTCTTTCTTTCTTTCTTTCTTTCTTTCTTTCTTTCTTTCTATTTTTCTAATTTTCTATTTTAGATTTTATATTGTTTGAAATGCTACTCTGTTTCTGGGATTTCACATTGATAATGACTTTATTTATCACTGAACTGGATACAGCAGAGCTTTCAGTTCTATCGCCAACACACAATCTCAAATTAGAATCCTTTCATTCTGCTGAATTGTTGATAATGTTTTCTTTGGCATTCTTTTTACAAACACTCTTATCATTTTATCAACTCTCTTTTCATTTCAATTTATTTTATCTCTTTCACTTGAATATATAATAGAGGCAAACAGATTTTGTTCTCCATTTTTAAACATACTTTTTGGAATTTTGAGAACTGTATGTTGATATAGATTTTTTTCCCTTTTTATCTTACCTACCTGTGTATTATTATTATTATGTTTTTTGCACCTATCTTGTGGCTCCATTTAACTGCTAATTAAAAAGGAAAAAAATAGTAAAACCCAAAACAAAAAAACACCTTCCCATAACCTACCTTGGCACTCAACATCGATTATACATATTAGTAATAATGACAGGTGAGGCATCGACCTTATCATACTCTCAATATAGCTTCATTTGCTCTATTTTTATTTCATATTCTGGCTGAAATACATTCCTCTTTTATGAGGAATTGCTTACTTACAAAGCTGAAAGGCTTGATCATGTGTAAGTTTTTTATTCTCAGAGTGAGAGCATTGTACAAGTATAATTGCATTTTTAAGTGCATTTAAGTGCAGGAATATATTGGCACTACTTCTTTTGATATAAATGGACATCATTGTATCTTTTTAGAACCATGTGGGTAAGTGACTAATTGGAGATGTGGTGCTTAGAGTAGAAACAATCACATGTATTATGTAGGTATGTTATTAATTTTGTTCAGGAAACTCTGCTTTTCAGCTGCTTTACATAGAGATATGAATCTACTAGTAATTTAGAAATCAACAGGAAAAAATGATAATGGATATTGCATATTTTTATGATTGCGGGATAAATGATTCTACCAAGCCTGGAAGAGAATGTACTTTCTATTGGTAATATAATAGTCTAAAGAATTGATATTTTTTCTATATTAGAATGAGAATTTTACCACCAGGAGTTCTAGCTGCACTTAGATTGCATGTATTAATTCACTTGTATTTCCTTTTTCTCACAATTGCTAAATAAACAATTAAAATTAATTATGAATTGGATATCTTAACTATATACATTTTTTTCCAGATTTTTGTTACGATAACTGCCCACGGATGAAATTTCATTCAGTAATGGTCAAGATTCATCGACTTCCTTTATTCCTTGCAATTTTTTTTTCAACATAATTTGGAGTAATAATTTGAACTCCATGGTTCGTGAATGCCCACAGAACCAATAGTAAAAAAGTTTGAATCCCACCACTGCCCCGAAGCAAAGGATTCTAACCAGCATTTGGGTGGAAATCTACTAATATAATGTTGGATGCAATCCACAGACTATACCGATTCTCTTTCTCTTCCAACCATTTCTTTAAAATGATTTATGTAGGCTATAAATATAAGAGAAGTTGTGTGTAAAAGAGAATCACACAAACAATCCAGAGATCAATGCATTCTACTTCAAGAAGTGATTATTTTAATTGTAATCCTTATTTATATGAATGCTAGACTCAGGATCTGATACAATCTAATCAGAGGTGGTATTCAGCACGTTCTGACCAGTTCTGGAGAACCAGTAGCAGCAATTTTGAGGAGTTTAAAGAACCAGCAAATACCACCTCTGACTGGCCCTGCCCTCATTTATTCTCTGCCTCCCAAGTTCCAGCTGAATAGCTTGGTCTTATTTTGTTGCCCTGCACAGGAGAACGGAACTGGAAATCAGGTTAGCAGGGTGGGGGGAAGAATGGGATTTTTTGCAGTAACCTTTCCCTGCCATGACCACCAAGCAATGCCATGCTCACCAAGCTATGCCTACAGAACCAGTAGTAAATTTTTTGAATCCCACCACTGAATCTAATATATAGTTTAATATAACATTCCTTATATAATCACAGTGAAATTTGCAAGAAAGAAGTACAAATGCACAAATTGACTAATAAGAATTGAGCAGAAAGCTGACAGACTATTGAATGTGTGAGGAAAAAACATAAAACAAAGCACTGGAATATCTGGAGCAACATTTATTTTCCAATAAATTGGAGAAGTGACAAAGAGCATTTCATTGCAGTTCCAGCATTCTCTTTATTATATAATCTCTTATTATTCCCATTCTCCTGTGTCCATAAAAATGGTGAAAGATTTAATGCCTAGACTACAGTGAATCCTTCACTAAAGACATATACAATAGCAACAGAATCACCCAGCCTGATTGAAGATACCTGTTGCTCAACCTGGACACAAACTGAACTGTACATGTTGACAGTATATTCTCTGACAAAGTGGCCCCTTATTCACCAGTACCAGATGTTATGAAATGGCTGATTGACTGAACAATCAATGCATTTTAAAACAGTATAAAACAGTTAGATTGCATCCATCATTTAGTACTCATTGGTCAATATTTGACCCTGATATTTGCTTCCAGGCACATTTGTAATGATAAATGGGTCATTTAGCAGTGTGATTGCTTGAATATATTTTTTTCAGAAGACTAACATATTTTTAAGGATTCTTTTGCTTTTTCTCCTTTAGTGGCCAAAGCAATGTAATTCTGTTGCATCAATAAATTAAGATTATTATGTAATAGTTTTCTTAACTTTCATAGGGAGTGCTGGAACACCTGTAATTTTCAATGAAAATGGAGATGCACCTGGCCGTTATGATATCTTCCAGTATCAAATAACCAATAGAAGTGCAGAATATAAAATAATTGGCCACTGGACAAATCAACTTCATCTAAATGTAAGTTTGTACATTTGTTTAGTGATGTTATTTCATAAATATGTCTTAACATAAAGAATAACAATGATTTCTTTTTTAAAAAGTGTATTTGTTTCTTGGGGCATCTACATTTATTTAAAATGATTTTCAGTATTAACTGAATTATTGATTTAATACTTAGAATGAGTCACTCAACTCAGAAGATACATTTGATGAAGAGAAGAATCTAGAAGCCCGTTCCAGAGAATAATACATTTTCTTGGAAGACTGTTGGAATTCTGCAGTTTACTGGCATGCTGTAACATCTTTCAAACATTCATTATAGGTAGAACAGCCTTCCTGAAAGTAACACCTCTATGACAGAGATGCTATTCAGCAGGTTCTGACCAGTTCTGGAGAACCGGTAATGGGAATTTTGAGTAGTTCAGAGAACTGGCAAATAACACCTCTGACTGAAGATTTCACAGAATCCTTCCCTGCAGCGCCCACCAAGCCACACCCACAGAACCGATAGTAAAAATATTTGAATCCCATCACTGCTCTATGACTACTAATTCTAATTACATTCTTAATTCATTCAGACCAATGTTGGACCAGCTCATTAATTGCCATGAAAGGATTGCACATAGATGAATGTGTTCTTCTATAGGTCAATATTCCATTGCAAATGCTCAATGACAAACCAGCTGATGTTTTAATAAAAATAATAAATTATAAATCATGAAATATCATTTAAATAGAACAATGGTTTACAAATGATTATTCTTCTGTCATAATTGTCATAATTATTACTGTGCGACCAACAGTAATACATAAAATAGGTTTCTATATCCAATCACTAGACCATATTTGCTGTTAATTTTCTACTCTTTTCTGGCAAGAGGCTATCCAGTTATTACTTTAATTCAAGCAAAAAAAAAAAATGCAGTATTTGGCTAAGAAGTTTCTCATTCTGCCTACTATGTAAAAATAAAAATCTTTAATGCAGAAAAATCTAGATACATGATAGAAGCCCTGTAAAATTTTTGGTTACATTATCAACATGAAGGCATGGCAGCTGAAATGCCTTCAAATTTTTCAAAAATAGTAATGTTATGGTTCCTAGTCAGTTACTATTCCTATCAATAGTAATTTTAAGAACAATTATACATGAATTATGTGGAACTTTGGAAAATGTGCATATTGGGAGGGATGGACTAATATTATTTTTAAAAGATTAAAGGAAAAATTTATGGCCCTCATGATGCTATTGAAGAGCTGCCCTGGCATCTTCCTTTATTTGGATGATTCATTCTTACACCGTAAGTTGAACTTTAATTGTAATAAACCTAAGCTATTATGTAGAAATTTTATCATCTTGACTTTTTCCTTTTAATATTGTTTTAAATGTTATTAGCCCCTTTCCCCCAACACTGGGATTGTTTTCAAAGTTCCATATAATTCACAGATATTATAATATTTGTACTTATAATTAATATTTAATTAATTGCTTACCACTTCTGAAGTTGCTGCTTTTCCAATTATAAGATATTCAAATCAGAAAAGTTTTAGGAATAATAGAATGGAATTCTGCCCCAGTATTTCCCAAAAACTTGTGTTCAATTGACATATTTTATTCGTTCTAATCAATTTTAGTTACCAGGACTTTTGACATATTTGAGATAATATATCACAAGTAATTGTCCATATCTTTTAAATGTGTGCTAGATATGGCATAATCTAATTAAGTCAATGGCATTTTCATCCTGTTTAAAATTATTCTAGGAATGTTGTAGGCAAGTTGTACAAAGTAAGTGGGATTTATTCCAAATAAGTATATACAGAATTGGAACCTTGAGATATGAAAATTTAAGTTAATGCTCATTTTGTGCACCTACTTTGAAGAAATGTTTTCATCCACACGAAAGGATGCATTTTTTGCCAAGAAATAAAATAATTTCTTTTAAAAATTGTAATGTTGGGGAGAACTTGTGCATGCTTTGTACATCAATTCTCTTTTATATTTTATATTAGGTTACTGTTAAATTTATATTGAGCTTCTTACCCCTTACATTAAAAATGTGTTCATTATCAAGAAAAATCTTAGAATTTAAATCAACAGCAGTCAGATTATCATATATTGACATAGAATAATTCTAAAATCTATAGTTAAAAAAATCCCTGTGTATAAAGAAAAATCAATCTTCATATCTCATCTTCTTTTCTTATGGGATTATTCAAACAGATAAACATCATTAGCTAGTATCATACATAATTTTAAAATCAGTTCTTAACACAAGAACTCATTACAGACTTTTAAAAGTGAATATTGTTTTGATGCTTATTATACCAATTCAACCTACATATTTAATAATAATTCTAATAATAGCGTTTCTGAATATTATTTATCATTTGTCAGTATCAGGATACCCACTGAAGACAATTTAGAGTGGAGGACTTTGTTTCCCTGGAATCATTAAGATAGCTGCATGACATTTTGCCAGTTTCTCTCAAGTTTCAATTGCTTTATATTTAAAACACTGTTCAACTTTCTTTCTGGCAATTATCTTGTATATTTATTCTAATCTAATTCTAATCAAGTAATGGTAATAAAGCTGATAAAACTGTTATTATGATGAAATGGAATAATTTCATATATATTTCCCTAAACCTCATGGAAACACAAAGATAGGGATTACAGATTATGAATATGTAATTGTTATTATTTACCATTTGTCTGTTACTGGCTATGCTACACAATCTACAATCTTATTACTTAATTAAAAGAAATAAGTACTGCATGTAGTAGGTTCACCAATATATTTGCTTAGTTTCTAACTATAAAATGCAATCATATATGTTTCTTCTAAGAAGTAGGTTCCATTTAATTTAATAAGACTTTCATTCAGTTAAATATTGTATGTAGGTTAGTAGGTATAGTATGTTATTGTTAATATGCTATTGTTTTCATTTTTTTATTATTTAATTTACATACTGACCATTGTGCCAGAAATTATTCTAGGCAGCTTACATTAAATAAAACAATATGCATTTTTGGGGGGTAAGATACAACTAATGAGAATATAATCATATACATGGTTTCTCAACATTGTTTTCTAATATTGAATTGAAATAGTGAATGAAGATCCTAACACTAAGCCTAACTCATTTTGTACCTGGTCTCACTTGTAGCAAGTCAATGTTCTAGATTCATAACTTTAAAAATGCTGACCCCAATCACTCCCCTCCAGGTACTTGTCCTTGATTTTCTGAGAAAGGAATATTGTTGTGGCTAATCTTCCACTGCTCCTTGAAATCTCCCTCCCAAATTCCCAGGCACCAAATGTGGCAGCCCAAAAGCCTCAAAGTAAAATGGCTTCCAAGCTGACAAGCAAAGTCTTTGCAATTCGTTTTCATGATATGAATATTCATATATTCTGATGTTAAATACCACAAATATGTCTTTTTATCAGTCAAAGGGACAAAATTCAAGCAGAAGCATCTAGCTGTATAAAGGAATAAATCAATATCAGTGGATAGGTGTATTCTCAAAGAACAGCTGGATATTGTAGCCAGGGCATGGTAACCTGAATTTCACTATCATGAGACTTAATTTTTCTTTTCTTGGTACTACATCAAATATTTAGATTTATTTTACAGATAACTGTTTTTCTATGGACATTAGAGTGGTTCCTATATCTGTTGTGCTGTTTCTGTTTCTGTAGATATGATAATGGCTCTCCTTTCTGGGTAGAAAATGCTGAGTCTGCCCTGGGAAAACATTACAAAATCTTGAAGATATCTGTGTCATCAGATTTTGCTGACATCTGGATTTCCTTTTAGTTACAGAATTGCTTTCTGCCTTTACCCCTTAGTAATGTAAATGCTCCAGGCATACTCTATCTTCACATTCTTTTCAACAGCTATAGCTGTTAGGAAGATAGATATTTTTACATTAAAAAAAGGTAAAAATGGGAATATGCCATTCAGATTAAAATAAGTTTATTTTAACTTTCTGTAAAATATAGTGTATTTGACACATCAATAATTTATGCAGAACAGCTTACAAAAATGGGTCTACTTTTAAACAAACAATTGTGCAAATAAAGGAAAGCTGACAAAGCAAAGGATTATCTATTCTCTGGCTATTCAATGCTGTTTTGAGATCTTGCATGATTTTTTTATGTCTTCTTAGGATAGTTTTATAAAATAGACAGGTTGCTATTACTATTTATATTAAATCCATGGACATTCTCCCTTTCTGCTAGAAGACATGCAAGGTGACTAACAATACAGAAATCTGGTTTTTGTAGTTAAATTCAATATTGACTAATTCAAAATGAAGAGAGGTGGGTAAAGAAGAAAGAGAGGAAAGAGCAACTCTGAAAGAAATGGACCTCAGAAAGTGAGGACATCTGTAAGAAAATCTGTTATAATGATCCTATCATTAGATAGGTTCATATCAGAAGTTCTGACCAGTTCTGGAGAATTGGTAGTGGAAATTTTAAGTAGTTCAGAGAACCAGCAAATACCACTTCTGACTGGAGATTTTACAGTATCCTTCCCCTGCCACGCCCACCAAGCCATGCCTACAGAACTGGTAAAAAAAAATTGAATCCCCCCACTGGTTCATATCCACAGAAAGCCACATTTCATATATGGCTGGCTGGGAATTCTAAGAGTTGAAGTTGAAGTTCATACATCTTAAGGGTGCTGAAGTTGAGAAACACCAATTTAGTGCTTTAAAACAGGAATCGCCAACCTTTTGTACCTCATGGACCACCAAACTCACAATTTTAGATCCCAGGGACCACTCACCGGTTCTGTAGGCATAGCCTAATTTGTGGGTTTGGCTTGGTGGGCATGTGACTGCCTGGGCATGTCTTGTATGTAAACATTATAAATATTTATATAAATATTGATTTTTTTAAATACAAAAGAGCAACTTTTACCCAAAATCAGGCAAAGCAGGCAGGCAGATTGAGTTGCTCACAGAATCACAGATTCATTCAGAAATCTATCTGTCTGACATTGGCTAGCTCAGTCTGTCACATAAAATTTGCTTGCAAGCAAACACATAAAATTAACTCACAACACACCATGTATATAAAAATTGATTTTTTTTTATAAAAAAGAGGAACTTTTACCCAAAATCAGGCAAAGCAGGCAGGCAGATTGAGTTGCTCACAGAATCATTCAGTGATCTATCTATCTGCCATCGGCTAGCTCAATCTATCACACAAAATTTGCTTGCTGTGAGTCTACACTGAATAAGAGAACCTTCAGTTTTAAGGAAGGCTCGGCTGTGCTTAAAAGCAAAGCTGAAGATCTAAAGACCATTTCCTGCTTCCTAGCTAATCTAAATCTCCCAGCACAGGCCATGTGGGCAGCACAGCCTTGTGTTTCTACGCAGCCTGGATTAATTGCTTTGGGGGGTGCTCTGGGGTGAGATTTCTCTGCAGCCCACCAAAATTTTCTTGTGGCCCATTAGTTGGCCATGGCCCACCAGTTGGCGACCACTGCTTTAAAACACAAACACAAGTCCTTTCAAGTGTTCCTAAAAAATAATGAGGAACAAATGAATGACTTTCAAGATAGGGGGTGGGTAGTGATGGTGAAAAAACGGTAATGTGTTCCTGGTATTAAGCACAATTTGGCTCCTGCTTTTGTGTTACCTTCTTACTAAACCCTGAGAAGGAGAAGTACAGCTTGTAAAATAAAGCTAGAATTATCTTTTTCAAAATTAGGTCATTTTTCCATGCATTCATGCACAAAATTCTTACATATTCATCAACACTTTTTCAAGAAAAAAACCTTTTTAAAAAGGTATGCTTTTTGCCTTCAAAATGTACAGTACCTTCTTGCATTTCTAAATGAAAGATATAGAAAAATATCGAAAACTAGTTTTATTTTAAACCCAATAACTTTTTGAGCTACACAATCAGGGACATGTGAAAACCCAAAGGCTCATTTAGTTTTGATTTGCATGTTAATTTTGAAGATGGTAAACTGGTCAGGTATCTTCGATGTCTTTAGATCATTAGCCATGGAAACCTACATGGATGCTTTTGATGTCTGTGAAGAAACAGCCCATTTTAACAAGCTATTTTTCCTTTAAAATTCCTTCCCATGTTTTACATAAAGAAACGGAACTTCCAAATTTGCAATGGCATGTCAATTTACAACCAAAAAAACCTAGCGTACACTATGGTCAACATTAATTTTTTAGGCACAGAGAAGCCCTGGTGACTCTAATTCAGATTTGAGAATAAACTTGTTTGGGAAGACAGTTCAGACATCATCCAAGGCTAAACATTTATGTAGCCAATGCAGTTCAGTTCATTTCTGCTCCATGGCTGATCTCATTTCATTGCCATAAATATCATTATTCTTGAAGCATTTAAACTTCTTTTTTTTTCTGACAGCAACAACAAATCATTTAATAAGTCTAACAGGGAGCTTATGTCTCCATCCATATCGACAATTATGTTGATTTTTGTAATGGATACAAAACGTGAACAAGAATCTTTTTTAAAAAATCATATTTTATTCATTTAAGCATCACACCTGCACACGGCTCACATTTATTGCTTCACAACAAATGTGTGGATTTAGCAACTTTGAATTCTCAGCCATATATTTCCAAAGGAAGAAAACTGTAAACAACAAGCCTGCAGCACTTGGCATTCATAAATTAGGAAAACAGTGTGCCTTTCTGATGAATAACAAATCTCCTTTGATTCACATACCAGTGAATGTTGCAGATATATGTCTCTAGATATCAAAATCTGGAATGTACCATAATTGGGAATATTGTTTGGTTTTAAGGTTTGTTGTTCTGTTCTTCAATCTGTTCTTGTTTTGGAAATATTACAGACAGCATGAGATGCAAAATAGGGGATACACATATTATATATGATACCTTGGTCCTATTGTTTACCAATAAACAATAGGACCAATAAATTGTTTGCCACAAAAGGGTACAGGCATTGCTTCACAAACTTGCAATTACCGTCCCCGCATTTCCTATGGGAGCAGCAACTTAACATGCTACCTTAGCCAATTTACTCCAGAGAAAGTCCTCTAACACTAATCAACAACCCTGAAATTGGTGGCTGCAGGGTGCTCTCTGTATATTTTTAGTTTTATTTTTGTATGGACTTTTTATATGGATATTATTTTTAATTTATTTTTATTTGTAAACCATCCAGAGACAGTAAGATAAACAATCTATAACTTTGATTTCTAAATAGTAAAATCCGTAGGGAGAAAATAAGAGTCCTTGTCATAGGTTTCTTAATTCTACCTTATCAGAATTATCCAGAATACAATGTGGTTAGATTTGAATCTTTGGTGCATTCTAGATTGATTGCAGTTTTAGTCAGGTGCTTCTTTTCTCCACCTTTCTCACAGCTTAATGAGCATCTTACGTTGTGCTTCTTAAACATGGTTTAAGGTAGTAGCAGTTGGTTGATATGATCTGTTTTCATCCATTCATCCATGCATGCATAGCTCAGGTTCCTTGAAAAGCCATGCTACATTACTGAGACCTGTATTGTTTTGTATTCTACAGAAATATTTTTTAGACTATAATGAAAGGAAGATTATGCAATTTCCTTCCATTTTCTTTATAAGTCTGCCAGGTCAGGAAACAGAGAAAGAATTTCACAAATGCTATTTTACTGTCGCAGAATATAACAACAGAATCTTGAAAGCCTGCCAAGAGTATTCTCAGCCAGCATGAAGACAAGATTAATTTGGATTTTTTTTTTTTCATGCCTTCTCATTCCCAGGACTGAATTATAATTTATTTCCTCTTAAAAGCTCTTACATCAAGGTTCAAAGTTGCCTCTATATTTCTGTTGCTGCACTGGTAGGAATACCAACTAAAATAGGTCCAAAGATGAAAGCTCCATTGGCTGCCCATCTTACCACATCTGGGCAGATTACAATATTAAAAAGATAAAACTATATAAAACCTAAAGACAACATAAATAAAATATTATAAAGATCCAAATATGCAGTCCTAATTAAAAGATTGGGAATGAGTGAGTAGAATGAGAATGGAAGGAGATGGGATCTGTATCAGTGGTGGTATTCAGCAGGTTCTGACCAGTTCTGGAGAATCGGTAGCAGAAATTTTGAGTAGTTCAAAAAACCGGCAAATAGTACCACTGACTGGCCCCACTTCCCATCTCTTCTCTGCCTCCTGAGTCTCAGCTGATTGGCTGGGTCTTCTTTAGTTTCCCTGCACAGTAGAAAGGAGCTGGAAAGCAGGTTAGTGAGGTGGAGAGAGAATGGGATTTTGCAGTATGCTTCCCCTGCCATGCTCATCAAGCCACATCCACAAATCTGGAAGTAATTTTTTTTGTGTCCCACTACTGATTTGTATTAATTGATCAACCACTCCAATGTGACCTGCCCCCAGTGGTGGGTTTCTACCAATTCCTACCTATTCACTAGAAACGGTTGTTAACATTCTAATCAGTTCGGAGAACCAGTTATTAGATGAAATTACTGGTCTAATCCTGTAAGAAAGGCAGGAAGGAAACATTCTGGTGTTGCTTACAGAAATTGCCTCTTCGTTAACCCTTATTATATTCTTGGCAGGACTAGACTTCCTGTCTCAGGAACTTCTCTGTTTTTTTCCCCTCCTTTGTTGGTACTTTGCTTGTGTGGAGTGACCATTCAAAGTTACAATGGCACTGAAAAAGTGACTTATGACCATTTTTCACACTTATGACTGTTGCAACATCTCTGCAGTGATGAGAGGCCAGGCGATGTGAGTGATATTGAGTTGGCCAATAACATGACCACCAAGCCACATCCATCCAGTCACTTGACCACCAAGCCACGCCCACCAACTAAGCCACACCCACAAAATCAGTTGTTAAAAAATTTGAATCCCACCCCTGCCTTCTCCCCCCACAAATCAACTGACAGATTTTTAAGCTCTTGCAGGAGATCAGGAGGGTTGGTGCCAGCTTCACTCCAGAGGGTAAGATGTTCCAAAGGTTGGAAAAAGAAGGCTCTTCTCCCTCACCACATATAGATGGAAAACTAAGCACTTTATATAAGAAAGACTGCCATCCTATAAACCATCTTGCTCAGCCATGTGAGTGACTTTGGGCCCGTCAGTCTCTCTCATCCCTCAGAAGGAAATAATGACAACCATTACTATAGTCTTGCCAAGACATTGCAGGGACATGTTCAATAATGACTTGAAGGGTCAAATATATCTCCTCAATTAATATTATATGCTTAATATTATATACAATTAATATTATATGCAAGATATGTTAATAACTATATTAAGTAATATTTATTTATTTATTTATTTAATTTATATTGCTGCCTATTCACTCATGGTGACTCGAGGAGTCTTACACAATGTAAAACCATATTTAAAACAAAAAATAAAAATAAAAACAATAAAAACTAAAGGCCCTGTCATACTGCCCAACGGATGCAAAATGGACACAACGGACAAGCAAAATGTTCCATCCGTTCCATCCGCTCTCAAAAGGGGCAAAAATTTGCATAACAGGAGCAGATAATACGGACGGGGGGAGGACGCAGGGCGGATGGAAAGCGGATGTGGAACGGAAGCCCAGCGGATGGAAGCGGATGGGAGCGGATGGAACATGCACAGGGCTTCCGGGGGGCCTCAGCAAAGGAGACGTGAAACGGAAAGAGCAGATGCAGAGCGGATGCAGAGCGGATGCACAGCGGATGAAGCGGATGCACAGCGGATGCACAGCAGATGTACAGCGGAAGCCTAGCAGATGCACAGTGTTAATTGCGCATGCAGGGAGGATGCATTGCGTCAACCCCGTGGATATAACGGAAGCAGGTCGGAAGCAGGTCTCCATTCAGAGGAAAGTACTGCTTCCAGACACATCGACTGCTTTGCCTGTCCTGCCTGGATGTCTGCCTGGATGTCTGCCTGCAAGCCTTAATGCCAGCCTTACTGCCAGCCTCCCTGCCAGCCTTGCTGCCAGCCTCCCTGCCAGCCTTGCTGTCTGCCTGCCTGCCAGCCTTGCTGCCAGCCACTCTGCCTGCCAGCATTGCTGCCTGCCTGCCTGCCAGCCTTGGTTCATGCCTGCCTGCCAGCCTTGCTGCCTGCCTCCCTGCAAGCCTTCCTGCCAGCCTTGGTGCCTACCTCCCTGCAAGCAGTCCTGCCAGCCTTGTTGCCTGCCTCCCTGCCAGCCTTGGTGCCAGCCTTCCTGCCAGCCTTGCTGCCTGCCTGCCTGCCAGCCTTGCTGCCTGCCTCCCTGCAAGCCTTCCTGCCAGCCTTGGTTCCTGCCAGCCTCCCTGCCAGCCAGCAACCCCACAACCATGCTGAAGCACAGAAAGCCTCAGCCATCTGCTGCCAGCCCTTGCAAGAGGGACAGGTCTACCATCCTGCCCCCTGGCCCTCACTTTGGTTCTGCTGGGGCTTCTGCAGCACGGGCTCGCTCTTCTGGGGCTGGGGGCTTCTGCTGCTTCTGCTTCTGGAGGAGCTGATGACAAGCACTCCAGCACCAGCCACCTCCACAGCACCTGCACCCTTCACCCCTGAGACTGAGCGACCAAGAGGAGTGCCAGAGACTCATTTTTGTCTTATAGCTTGTTGTTAATAAAGTCTATTTTTGATTCACACACTTGCTTCATTTCTTTTTTTTAATAAAGTCTTGCTGGAAACTTTTAGAAATGGTTTAAGCCTTTGCATGCTTGTGGGATGGGTTAAGATAGCAGTGGATTGGGCAGGGATACCTTTGGAATGGGTAATAGCTGTGGGATAGATAAACCTCCAGTGCAAGCATAGTGGGACTGTATGGTCCACCCTCCCAGGTGCCACACCTATGGCCCTTTATTATCAATAACAATATAATTAATCATCCACACATGTCAACATAAACACAACTCTTTATTAAATGCCCTGTTCATTGTAGGGCCACTCAACATACATGGCCCAATCTCATCAGTGATCCTCCTCACGGTCTGTGGGTGATGCTGCATGGTTGTGAGAAGTACCTGGAACCTGTTGGTCAGGATGCCAAAGGCGTTCTCCACCACCCGCCTTGCCCTGGAAAGCCTGTAGTTGAAGATCCTCTCTTCACAGGTGAGGTATTTGGAGGTGTAGGGCGTCGTGAGGTAGATTGTGAGGGAGAAGGCGTCATCCCCCATGATGAAGTAGGGCACATCTTCTGTGTCATTGGGCAGTGGGTCTGGATCTGGGAAGCCCATGATGAGGTTGCGTTCCAGCTCCTCCTTGAGGTGACTGGCATTGTATACCTGGGCATCTGAAGATGAGCCGCTGCCTGAAGCATCGATGTACATGAACTTGTAGTCAGCATCGACCATGGTGAAGAGGATGATGCTGAAGAAGCCCTTGGAGTTGAAATAAGTGGACCTCGACTTGGCTGGTGCTTTGCAGGCCACGTGCTTGCCATCGATGGCTCCAATGGTGTGTGGGAAGTTCCACCTCTGATACCACTGCTCTGCAACTTTCTTCCATCCTTCTTCAGTGGAGGGGCACTGGAGGAGCTCCTCCTTGTATTCTTCGATGATGGCCTGCACCACTTCTCTGACCACAATGCTGATGGTGTTGTGTGGCACCCTCCAGCCATACTGCATGCTCCTGTATGTGGTCCCTGAGGCCAGGTGGCGCAGAGTGAGTGCCACCTTGAGCCCAGATTCCAGGCTGGGCCAGAACTTGGTGTTTGTCTTGGTCAACCTGGGTGTCAGGCGCTGCACAAGTTCGTCAAACATGGCTGGAGGCCTCCTCATGAAGTTCTGGAATGCCCGAGTGTCTTCGTTCCTGAGCTCCACCATCACCTTGTTGTACAGTCCGTCCTCTGCTCTTCTGGCGAACCATCTTCGTACCCAGACCCTTCTTGGCCGCCCCTTTTTCTTCCCGTAGTAGAGTTCACAGAGCCTATAGATGGCTTCGCACTGTTCCAGAAGGATGCCAAAAGGACCGTGTTATGATCCACGGTGGACATGACTGGATGCTGTGGAAGAGGAAGAGTCAGATGAAGGCTGCAGAGGTCCACACCGCAGGGCTGCTGTTCTGAAAGTGAGATCCAGATGTGTTGCTCCCCCTTTTTATAGGCAGTATAGGTGTCCCTTTGCATCCTCTAGGCATCCTCTAGGCATCTTCTAGGCATCCTCTAGGCATCCTGCAGACATCCTTAATATCCCAGATAGGTCCCCTCTGCAAACGTTTTTTCCGTTTTAAATGCTTTGTTTCCGTGCTGCATCCGCTAGGTATCCATTCTGCATCTGTTCTGCATCCATTCCACTTCCTCCCTGCGTCTGAGCCGATGTGAGTTGCGCGGATGCGGAACGGATGCAGAACGGATGCAGAACGGATGCGTAGCGGATGCAGAACTGATGAATTGGATACATTTTCCACGCAAAAGTTTTGGGCAGCTCAAAACTTTTTGAGCGGATGAAATGTCAATAGACGGATGCTGGACGGATAGAGAGGAAGCAAAACGGAGGCAGTGAGTACATCGCGTTAACCAACGGATGGCAAGCTTTTTTGTCTGTTTTACATCCTCTTTGCATCCGTTGGTGCAGTGTGACATGGACTTTACAAAAAGAATCAAATAAATCAGTAAAGTACAACAGAACAAAATTTGAAAAAAAAAAGCCAAAAAACAAAAACCAACTCACATTCACCCCGCCCCGATGACAGAAGATCAAATTAGCCATTTGATGGGCTCCATCCCTTTCTGGGTTCCCCAGGCCCGCTGGCAAAACCAGGTCTTTAGTGACTTTCAGAAGAGTATTAGTGAAGGGGCCATTCTAATCTCTGGGGGAATGATGTTCCAGAGAGATGGAGCCATCACAGGTCTTCTGGGTCCCACCAGGTGTATCTCCCTCAGGGGTAGGACCCATAACATTCCCTGCCTCCTTGCTCCAATGGGTCAGGTAGATGTCACGAACAAGAGATGTTTCCTCAGAAAACCTGGATCCAAACCATGAATAGCTTTAAAGGTGGCAACCAGCACCTTGAATTGCACCTGGAAGCAAATTGGCAACCAATGCATTTCCTGCAGTAGAGGTGACACATATAGACCAGGGTCGATACAAAACAATGTGGGCCGTATTTTGCACCAAGTGGAACTTCCAGATGCTCTTCACAGGTAGCCCCATATGGAGTACATTGCAATAATCAAGGCAAGAAGTGACCAGGGCATGAGTGATTGTGAGTAGGAACTGCTGATCCAGGAAAGGGCATAACTGGTGCATAACCCACAGTTGCACAAAGGCCCTCCTGGCCATGACCATCACCTGATCTTTGAACAGGAGTCGTGAATCCAGAAAAACCCTAGGATTACACACAGGGTCTGTTTGGTGTAGTGCCATGCAATCCAAGACTAACGGTGGTAATTCTCCATGAACTAAAGAACTCCAAACCCAAAGCCACTTGATCTTGCAAAGGTTCAGTTTCAACCCATTGGTCCCCATCCAGCCCCTAACAGCCTCCAGACACTGCAAGATGAAGGACACAGCATCACTTAACTAATCACGGGCCGAGACATACAGCTGAGTATCATCAGCATATTGGTGATACCTCAGTCCATGATAATGAATGATCTTACCTAGCAGCTTCATATAAATGTTGAACAGGAGTGGAGAGAGTACCAAGCCCTGCAGAACCCCATAAAGCAGTGGGCGAGGGCTGGATCTCTCCCCTCCTAGCAACACAGACTGAGAGCGGACGCAGAGGAAGGAAATGAACCAAGACAGCACAAGGCCTCTCATCTCCTAAAGCTGCCCCAGGAGAATCCCATGGTCAATGGTATCAAAAGCCGCTGAGAGCTCAAGTAGAGCAAGAATGGATGCATTACCCCATCCCGCTCCCACCAGAGATCATCCAAAAGTGCGACCAATGCTGTTTCTGTCCCAAATCCAGGCCTGAATCCTGACTGGTGGGGTCGAGATAACCCGTTTCATCCAGAAACGTCTGGAGCTGCTGTATGACCACCTTCTCAACAATCTTCCCCCAAAAGGGAAGATTGGAGACAGGTCAGAAATTATCCAACCAGGTGGAGTCAAGCGATGGCTTCTGTTAAGCCTGGGTTCCCCAACCAGGGTTAGGTAAACAAGCTAAACA
>BLBF01000037.1:6086396-6118905 GCA_015471245.1 Laticauda colubrina
GATAGATAGATAGATAGATAGATAGATAGATAGATAGATAGATAGATAGATAGATAGACAGACAGACAGACAGACAGACAGACAGACAGATAGATAGAGGGATGGAGGGAGAGAGAGAGAAAGAGAAAGAGAAAGAGAAATGAATGAGGTAGTTATATAATTTGTATGGTAAAAGAAGAAAATGTTGACAAAACATAAAAGAAGAAAATGTTGATAAAAATGAATGAGTGTTGAATAGATTGGACTGAATCCAATAGAGGATTGAATTTAGAAGTGAGTAACAAGTACAATACAAAAATATGCTGAACTAATTTGATCATATAGAGAAAATAAATATGGATTAAATTGCAAAACAAACATATAAAGAAAAAGTGAATAGATTGAGAGGAAGGGAAAGACTGAAAAAAATATGATTAGATGGATAGACTTGGTGAATTCCCAAAAAGAAAGAACAGTGAATGAATTGGTGCATGGCCATGGTGAAAGCAAAGATGGAAAGCATAGCAATAGCACTTAAACTTACATACCATCCCATTAAAGATACATTTTACAGCATTCTTTGGGTGGTTTACAATGTCAGTATATTGCCCCCAAACAATCTGGATCCTCATTTTACTGACCTGGAAAAGACATAAGGCTGAATCAACCTTGTGCCCCATCAGGATCGAACACTAGACTGTGGGCAGAGTTAACTTGAAATACTGCATTGTAGCCACTGTGACACCCCTACAGGGAGAGATAATTAATGATATCAGTGTCACATAAATTTAGCTGTATTTTTGTTCCTTTTCTTGTTGTGTATTTTAATTACTTTTGCTTATCATTATACTTTTTTAGTACTTTGCATAATGTGGTTTATCTTGAAAGTGAATTGAATGATGATTACATGTAAACCAATACAAAAGAAATGTGATGATCCAGAGCATGGCACAAAGGCAACACAGTCAGATAATCAGTAGGAGTCCCTTTATTTTATTTTATTTTATTTTTTTTATTTGTCAAGTGATTATAAGATAATAGGTATAAGCATATACATAGTTATGAATACATGAAATGGGTACATATAAGAAAAATAAAAGAAACAATAGGACAAGGACGGTAGGCATGTTGGGATGCTTATACATGCCCCCTACAGACCTCTTAGGAAAGGGGTGATGTCAATAGTAGAGAGTCTAAGGTTAAAGTTTTTGGGGTTTGGGGAAGAAACCACAGAGTCAGGTCGAGTATTCCAGACATTGACCACTCTGTTGCTGAAGTCATATTTCCTGCAATCAAGTTTGGTGCAGTTTACTTTGAGTTTGTATCTATTGTGTGTTATGGTTGAAGCTGAAGTATTCATAGACAGATAGGACATTGCAATATATGATTTTATATTTATATTTTACTTAGATTGGACTGAAGGCGGTGTAGTTCTAGATTTTCTAGGTCTAGAATTTCAAGTCTGGTGGCATAAGGTATTCTGCAACAAGTAGAGGAGTGGAGAACTCTTCTTGTGAAATATTTCTGGACTTTCTCAACTGTGTTAATATCTGATACGTAATGTGAGTTCCAGACTGATGAGCTGTATTCAGGTATTGGTCTAGCAAATGTTTGTATTATTGTATTCTGTTTTTATTTGCTCCAACTTTGCCCCCAATATTCTGGTTACCTTCTGGGCTGGAGAAAAACTCTCCCAGGACATCCTTTGGCTCCAGAGAATCAAGTCCAAAACATGGTCAACAAAAACTGTCCAATCAAGGCAAGATGAGGTAATTAGTCTGGCAGGGCAAGAGAAGGAATTCCAGACGTGAAGGAAGGCAGTAATTCAACATGTTTGGGAAGATGCCAGAAACGCAGATAACCAAAGTCAACATAAGATAAACTCACGTTTGTTTTCAGTAGACGCCACACTCAGCATGTACTTCTTTTAAACTCTCTTGCCAGGTGTGGCAAATAAAGGGAAACAGGGCGCTTTCCTCCCCTATAAGCCATGCAACCCACATTGCTCACTTCTCTGTTCCTCCCTGCGTGCCCTAGGATGAAGAGGGGTTGTTCTAGGTCTTCCTCTAAACTCTCTCCCTTGTTCTACCTCTTCCCTGCTCTGCCCTTCCCCAGTTTCCTACACAGCTAATGGAGCCACACTCCCACTCTCTGTCAGCTGTTCTTTTTGCTCCTCGGATTCAGACTCTGACAGCAGCATGTCAGGAAAGATAATATATGGAAGATAAATTTAACTTGTGAAATAATTATTATAAGACACAGGTAGTCCTTGACTTTCAACAATTTAGTGACTGTTCAAAGTTACAACTTCACTGAAAAAAGTTTTTCACACTTATGACTGTTGCAGCATCCAGACTGTCACATGATCAGAATTTAAATACGTGGCAATTGACTTATATTTATGACAGGTGCAGTGTCGTGGGGTCATGTGATTACCTTTTGTAGCCTTCTGAGTAGCAGTGAGGAAGCCAGATTCACTTAACAACTGAGTTACTAGCAACAAGAGTGATACACTTAACAACTGTGGCAAAAAAGATCATAAACTGGGGTAAAACTCACTTAACAAATGTCTGACTTAAGAACAGAAATTTTAGGCTCAATTGTGATTGTAAGTTGAGGACTACCTGTACAGCACTCCTGCTAAGACAGCCCAGGAACAAGGACCAATGTAGCTGAAGACTCTTACCAGTTTTTTTTAAAAAAGCACAGTAAAAACAAAATAAACTTTCTTCTCTTGTTTGCACTTGTTATTTTTATCTTCTGAATCTACAAGCTTGATCCAAAAGACTCATAACCTATTGATGTCATTTTATCAATGCAGGCTATTAGGATGGTAAAGAATGGCTTTAAACAATAGGTAGACAATTTATTCTTTTTGTCCAAAAAGAATTAATGGCTCTGACAATCCAAATAAGAAGACTGAACCAACCTATCTAAATATACCATCCAGAGAGCATAATTTATCCATGCATCTTGCTCAACTGATTTCTTATGGGCCTGTTTGAGGTATTGGTGGTTTGAGTAATAGAAAAAATTCTATTACTGATAGAATTTTTTGTACCTGACTGATATAAGTCACTTTATAAGTGGCATTTCATACTGCTTGTAGGCCTCATCCAGCAACTTTAGCAGCTGTAAAAAAAAACCAAACCACTCAGGAGCCCCTTATAAACATGCCTGATAAAGCCTTGGATTCATGCAAAAAGGAGAATCTATCTGCTTTATTTTACTTCCTTCACAGAAGAAGATCTCATCATTTGCTAATCTACTTTGAAGAGGGTGCTATGCTCAAAAGCATGCTTGGAATGAAGCATCCCTTTCAAACTTTGCTAAATCAGAAATTTTGCAGCAATAGGAAAAGCATTTAGACTTATACACCTCTAATAGTGCTCTTTAGAGCACTCTCTGAGCAGTTTACAAGGTCAACATATTTGCATATTTATTCCAACAATCTGGGTCCTCGTTTTGCAGACTTTGGAAGGATGAAAGGCTGAGTCAACCTTCAGCCCCATCACAATCAAACTCCAGGCTGTGGGTAAGAGTTTGGCTGCAATACTAAAAATGAATTTGTAAAATGCCAAAATTTAAAATTTTGTTTGACATATGCCAGAGGAATAAAAACATTGCTTTTATAGTTTGTTCTATGATAATTATTTCAGATGTGCCATTATTTAAAGACTATATAAAGGCAGGTGCAAATTCAATATTATCCAAGGATTTTAGAAAGGAGATGTGCAGTAGTCTGAGAAACAATTGATTTCTGGCAGGAATAATGAAAGAACTGTATGAAACCATATTATTATTTTCAAACTAATGAAGTATAAATTGTCACACATGGGTCTTCATGCTTGGGCCAGGCAGAATCAGTTACTTCTTTGGCTTATTAATTATTGCACTATCATCTTTTTCAGACTAAATGATTTCTTATTTTAAATTGAATATGTTTTGTAAAACTTACTTTATTTAGACTTTCTTAATCCTGGATTATGTGCAGAAAGATAATATTTCATTATCACAACTATATAAATTGCATACTCCTCTCACTGAAATCTTGTAGAGTTGAGACAAATTTATTTTTGATGGGAAACATAACTTATTGTAGAAAGCAACTGATATTTGTACAATTATCATGAACCTGGATTGTTTTTGATACTTGAATATAATCAATAGGTGCCATTAATGTTTTCTCTACATATTTCCAATACCCTATTTGATGGAAAGATTATAGGATTATTATATCTTAATAGACAAATTGCTCAGACCCAACTTACAGCCAGTGTGCCCACAAAATGGTATATTAATGAGGCAGAATTTATAAGAAATACCAAAAGGAAGGAAGAACTGGAGAAGAAAAGTAGAATTGAAAGAATAAAATGGAATTAAAAGATCAGTAATGTTATGCTTCTAGGACTTTTGTAGGGAGAGACTTCAGTCACATCTGTCACTATTTAATGCATTTACTGTATAGTCTATCCGTTGAACTGATTTTAATCTCCAAATGACTAAAACATCCAGCTTTAATTTTTGGATTTAGCATTGTTTCTTTCTAATCTCTCTAGGATAAATATATATATAGAGAGAGAATGGAAATGGTGACACATTTTTGATGTCATTTTGGTTGGTCTCCAGTATGGATTCAGATTTGTTTTTCTTATGAACCAAAAGAAATCATTTTTACAAAAATAATTTTCTTCCAGTTTCCTTTTATAGAGAGGTTACAGCTAATAATGAAATCTAATGCCAATAGTTTATGGTTTTATTGTTTATTTTATTTCTAATGCTCCATACCCAAAGTTCTCTGTTAGAATTACAGTTACTAAAATATTTTAAAAAAGATAAAGGCAAAAGTGAACAATGAAAACTATAAGGTGCAATTAATAATTAATCCCGGAGAGATATAAAGTGTATAAATCCATTATCTTATTATCAGTCCAGTGAGTAGTACAGGCACAAACCTATTAAAAATATCTGGAAGAAGATGAATAACTTACGTTATTGATAAGTTTGATAACCTGCTCCCTCTCTTTTAGCCACTCATTGGACTCAATAGCAAGGACACCTTTAAAAATGACTAAAGAGACTAAAAAGCTCTTCTTGCAAAGCTTCTGGTTTTGAAGCACTGAAGGCTTTAAAAACCGGCAGCAAGACTTTATTTTGGATCTGAAAATTGATTGCCAGCTACCATAGCTGGCAAAACAACATTCAGTCAGTTCATAAATTCTGCTGAAGCCTAAGGTGCCCAAAGTGCCTGCAAAGTTTCCATCACAGAAAGTCAGGTTAGGATAACCAAAGCATGTTTCACTAACAGGTAAAGTTGCTGCTTTGCTTGATGTAAGGAATGTGCTCTGTCTTATGAAGCATCTAATTGCAGCCATTTCATCTTGATCAGCGACCTAATCTTGAAGAAGATGTGTTGTGTGCATGTACAGTACTGCATATGTGCAAAAGTCACTTTGGTTTGTTGAGATGAAGTGTTGCTATTGCTTATAGTGATGGTTCATGATTTTGCTCTGAGAAGGTTACCCTTTAAAGTTATGTACAACCTCAAAAATAACAAATGAATGAACATTATACATTATCTTGTATCATGTTAGATATAAAAGTATAGTTGGTTCTGAGGGAACAGGGAGAACAAAATCAACTTATAGGCCCAAAATTATGAATAGGCATGAATGTGAGATCTCTGTATACCTAATTCCACTATTTCTGATTATCCACAATTTGATTGAGTTATGCATGTGAGATTTTCAGTTAAATATGTTGTAGCCAAAAGGCAAGATTTTATTCATGGTCTTCCTCAGGCTTATATGCAAAAGTATATGACAACCATTTCCAGTTCCTTAAACCAAGTATGTCTTTTTCTGGAATTTTACTGCAACCCTGGATTGTAGGAAATTCCAGGGGGGGAAATGCTGCTTCAAGGAGTTTTAGTTGATTGCAAAACTAGAGTTTTTGTATGCTCTGTAGATCTTGTCTATCTTGAGATCTAGATTCCTGAACCAAGTCAGTGTCAGACATCTCCCAATCCCATTTCTAGAAATTAAAGACTCAGAACAATTCACCCATAGACTAGGATATTTTATTAAATTATGCACGCTTTCTTACTTGCACATTTTAAATATCACTAAGATATTCCTTTGTCTGCTTATCAGTGACAGTTTGGGAACTAATTGCTATACTAATCCAGCATTTTGCTGAAAAGAATTGGCATGTAGTTTAAGAAAAGAAAGGGGGAGAGATAGCTTTACTTTTATTAGAGAGACAATTGATAAATTTAAAATAATATCAATTATGTTCCCTGGCCTAAAGTTCTGAAATAATTCAACCTTACAACATAAACCAGAACAAAAGAAAATGGGGTTTGAATGAGATTTGCATTTCCAAGTTAGAATCCCTCATTTGACCTTACAGGTCTCTTGCCTTTTTTATTTACTGTCTCATTTTCATGACAAAATCTACCAATCAGAATGTTCTTTTTCCTCATATTCTTCTTTTGTATTTGATTTTAATAATGTTGGTAGAACAAATGCTATGCATTTCCTTCTGGTCCACAATTGTATTCAGGTTTATCAAATTGTCCGTATGTTTCTGGCTTTTACACTTTGATCGGTGCCTTCATCCCATCCAGGACCAAAGTAATGTAATTGGAATACCAGTCTCTAAAATCACTTATGTCTTTCACTCATGATATTTTGTAAAGATAATGTATCCATTCTAAACTAATTCATGCCAAAGTTAACCTTGTAAGTAGCATCGTCTTAACAAGAAAATATATTCATATTCTATTCTGCGTACTCTTCAGTTAGTTGAAGCCTCCCCCCTCCCCTTAGAGATAGATAGATAGATAGATAGATAGATAGATAGATAGATAGATAGGCAGGCAGGCAGGCAGGCAGACATAGATATAGACATAGACAATAGACATAGATTCATATTCCCAGGAATGGAAAAGAAATAGCCACATGATTCTTTTACAGGCATGATGCTATAAAACCACTATGACACAGATTGCACAATGTAAAGGAGCCTGCTAGTGTTTCTCATGACTACTTCAGAATATTCATTAAACAATAATTACATTTGAGAAATATTCCTCACATATCTGGGGATGTTATACCCAAACATCATAGTTGGAATCAGCTGGGCTTTCAACTATAGTTATTACTTATACAATCTCATGGAATAATATTTCCAATGAAAAGGGTAATATCTTTAATTATTGAATTAAAAACCATACATATTGTGTTATTTTATACTACATATAAAACAGCAGTTATTAAAGAATGTTTCATATAAAACAAAATCACAGACAAACTGAAACAAAACAATATGAATACAGTACAGATAGTCCTCAACAGTGCAGTCCACAATTTCTGTTGCTGAGCAAGATACAGGTAGTCTTTGACTTACAACAGTAATTTAGTGACATGACCTTTTTTCACAGTTGCAACCATTGCAGCATCCTCATGGCCAAATGATCAAAATTCAGATGTTCGACAGCTGGTAGATATGGCTTTCCCATGAACTTTGATTGTCAGAAGGTTGCAAAAGGAGATAGGTGACCCGGGGACATTGGCAAGCATTTGAATATTGATCACATGACCACAGGGATGCTGGTTGTAACAGTAAAATATGGTCATAAGTCACTTTTTTGTAGTACCTTTGTAACTTTGAATGGTTGTAAGTCAAAGACTACCGGTATATTTAATACTGATGAAAACTAAATTTAGACTGAGCCTAATCTGGACTATTCCTAATCATATATACTTATGTTTTTGAGTTGTACAAAACTCTGGTTTCTGTTCAGAAGAAGTATTTTAAGATGTGTGATAGGGCTGCTTTTATTAGACATAAGGTGATGAATTCACGCACCAATGTAATGCAGGACATTTCTTTTGAATTGAATCTGAACAGCAGAGCCTACTCTATAAATATGAAGTCTTCACATGACTAAAGGTTCTTAGTGAATACATAGATATATTTTCTCCATGACGATCTGTCCCTAACATTTTCCTTCAGGTTTTTCAATAATTTACATGTAATACTGATTTTTTAGGTATAAACTTATCACAGTACCTAAATATCTTTTCTGAGAAGGGGTGTCAAATTCAAGGCCTGTTGGGTGGATCTGGCCCATAGGGTGCTTAGATCTGCCCACGGGGTTGCCTTGGAAACAGTAAAGAACTGGCTGGTAGTGCCTCTGCCAGCAAAAATGGAGCTCCATTTCTCTTGCAGAGGGTTGCAGGAGGCTGTCCCAGGCAAAAACTGAATTTGGGAGCCAATTTTCACTGGCAGCCTAGCACTTGGGCCACCACAGGTGCCCCCCTGACATGAGTGATGTGAAGCTGGCCATGCCTACCCTGGCCATGTCCACCCCAGCCCCCCGAGGTCAAACACAACCCTGATGCGGGTCTCAATGAAATTGAGTTTGACACCCTTGCCTTAGAGGATTATGGCAAACCCCAATTAAATAGCAAATGCACTTCTAATATTTCTACACTTGAAGCACAAGGAAAACATGTAACTCTTCAGTTGCATCCCAGATCATACAACTTATATTCAGCAATAAAACCACTGTACAGATATAGGTGAACGAAAGTTAGAGCTTCAGAGCAGAGTTAAGAGAAGAATCAGCTTGGAGTCATTTATGTTCCACAAATGGTCCAAAGCCCAGCTCCTCTGGAATTCCATTACTCTTATTTAGCACCAATTTAGTGCTGACCATTAGAAGACTATAGGCATGAGCAATAAATCAGCTTAACTGGAATTTAATCAGGAACCTGGTCCTGATTCTGTACACCTGACATTAAAGCAAGTTTTCAGAGTCCCCCTCCCCATAAGAACAGGTATGTTAAGCCTCTGATAGATTTAAATAATATATATCTAGGCTGCAAAAATGAATCACTCTCACGTGAGCAGCAAAGTGGTAGAATTTACTATGCCTCTTTACTTCCATCATGGCATGGTTCAGATTTTAAAAATCCTGATATAGTAGCTTTACTTTAAAAAAACAACAACTATCAATTCCTCTCCTTCCAATGACATCATTACATTATTACAATGTCCTTGTTTTAGGAAATAGACTTATAAATCATCCCACAAAAAAGGTGCCAGGCTTTAAACTCCATCAGTAATGACTATTCCTGAATAGGATTCACACCTCACACAGTGTCTACCGTGACTCTCTCTATAAATGGGACGTAGCATCTTCCTCTCAGTGTGGCTACAAGGTCCCACATCATATTATATAGATCACATTATGACTACCTGTAAACTGAGGGCATATACTGGTCTAGTGTCTGATATTTTTTAAATATAAATGATGATGCACTTCAATGATTAGAAAGCCTAGACATTGATATTTGAATATAGATCTTTTTCACACATATATATTTTATTGGGTTACTAATCTAGGTGACATGTTAATACATATTGCTAGCCCATGAATGATATGCCATATGCTAAATAAATAGGAGATAGAAAATAAAACAGAAATTATTTGTTAGCTTGTTTCAGGCTTTTTTCCCCACACTTATCATGTTGATTTACGTAGGGACCATCTGTCTCGTTCATCTGATTGCTTTTTTTTTTTTTAATTCAAAGAGTACTTAATTTTTCCTATGAAGCAACTCAAGGGAAATATTAATCAAGATCAATTTTTGAAGGTCTTAAAATTCAAAAGGATGAGAAGCAGAAATGTGCTATATTTTTTTGGGCCATATGGTTATTAAGCTGGCCAAAAGCCATTTGTGACTCACCAAGTAGTCCTGTTTCATTTGCCCTCAAAAATATGAAAATATGCTGCTCTTTTCTTTTTGTTTTTTTTCATCACTGGGTATTTGAAATCTGAACTCTCCAGGAGCTCTGAAAGTCACCAGAGGAGAATCCTGAAAAAAAGAGGAAAAAAGTTATGTAAAGAAAGAAAAACAAAAAGGCCAGTGGAGACTAATATAAGGAAAGGATGCTTGTTTTTCCTTTATTCCTTTTCATTTGAAAGTATATGCCCAGACTGGACTTTAAGTGCATTAATGGCAATTAAAATGTACAACTGCTAAGCTATTAATTGAGCCAAATGAAAATTAATTCCTGAGCACCATTCAAACCCAGCACTTAATCTCTACCTGGAAGCTAATAGGCAGCTGGTGTAGATTATGGTTCAGTAACCTGATGTGCTCTCTCTTCTAAATGCATCTTTCAAAGTGCTCAACTACAGTTAAATAGCTCAGGGCTGCAGTGCAGAGAGCTTTGCAACCACATTTTTATTCTTCCCTGGGTCTATTTCTCAATTTCTTCTCCTATTCTTTGCTCAAAGATATCTCTAACTGTGGCCCTGATCAAAGCCTTTCCCATTGTGAACAAAAGATAAACAGCTTTACTTAATCCCAGAAACAGACAGACTGTGAATTTAAGGAAGTGAAGAAGATAAAGATGTTCATAATCAGAATCTCCCAGGTATACAGATGTCAAAAAAAGGTACATCCCTCACATAAAGTACAATGACCACATGCATTAAAAATGTTAGCTATTCCTTTCAAAACTTCCACAAGGAATCTAAGGTAGGGGTTGTCGTTTTCTTTACTGTTATTTTCAAGAATTTTAAAAGATAAAAGAGGTGGCAGATGTGTATATTCAAGTATGCATTTGGCTAATTTCCTGGATACCATAAGGTCCACATGAAGAACTGGGAAGGAAACAGTCTCACTTTGACGTGAACATACACCTAATTGGTCCTTTCCAATTCCATCCATGAAATGAAACCTGTTTTTATATAATCTCCAAACAAATCATGTGGAGTTGGTGATCGAAACCCTGATTATTATAAGTTTAGGCTGACCCCAGACATACTATAGGTGCTGAAAAATCCAATGAAGTGCTGGTCTTTTTGTTTTTGGTGGGTTTACAGTTCATCAAAAGGAACAGATATCCAGTTCCAGAGTACTTCTGAATTTTTGTTTGCTTGGATTTTCTTTGTTCACGGAGACTTACATTTCACTAAAGTACACAAATGTGCATTATATAAACAAACTAGTCCTGAAATAAAAAATTAACAAGTTTCCTATATCAAAATCAACTCATTCCTCCACAGCATAGCCTAACTTTTATTCCTGTAAGCCTCTACAGAAGAGTAGTTTCCTAAATATTAATAATGAAAGGGCCATTCTGACTTTAGAAGGCACGCTACTGCTACAAAGGGAGGATGTGCCATACCAGAAAAAGTATGAGGTGACAAGGACATGAGTGACCATATTCAATCCAGCCCTGGTCATATCTGATGTACTGTTCAAAGCTGTCTAAAAGCTGCTTCTTGACACAGCATTAACAGGAGTCCATGACAAATAAATCATAAATAATCCCATCCAGAGTCAAAAATCAAACTAAAATCTGATGATCAGATTTTGAAACTACACCAACTCCATCTTTCTGGAATTAAGCCAAAGTCTGCTTTTTCCTATCCACCATCTCCTATATTCCGGATATAGGTCTTCTGCTTGGTCTGAGTAGAGATATAACTGATTATCATGAGAATAGTGATACACATATCAATGTATGACCAATGGGGAGAGGACTGAACTTTGAGGCAACATAAACTGAAGTGGCCAACAACTTAACCAGCACTCCCTCATTTCATTACTAATTGAAACTGTTTACTCAGACAGAAAAAGTCAACTGCAGATCAGGTCTCATATTGCTCAACTCTTGCATACAGTCCAGAAGGATGCCATGGCCGAAGGTTGCTGAGTGATCCAATAGGATCAAGAGGCTTTCACTTCCTACTCCCCCATTGTAGGAAACATGCAGTCCACATGCATAAATTCTGACAATTGAAGTTCAGATGATTTCATATAGGCATGATCAAAGATGACAATCCAAGCTCCTGCATGCCATCAAGCTCTACTGAAGAAAGGCAGAGATAGCCATAGTGAAAACAAAAGGAAGAAAAAACACATTTGTTTCCCCATTTCTTTTTTAAATCTTTTTGCTGTCTTTTCTTTCTACCCACTTGACAATATGTTTAGAGAAGAGTAGAAACATCACGAGACTTACAAGTCTCATGTAAGCATTTAAAACATGCTTACAAGGATGTTTTAAATTAATCCAGGACTTCTAAGTTATTTATTCCTAGTTTACATAATTATTGTTTTGTAGAAATGCTGGCTATCTTATACCAGCATTCAAGATAAGATGTAAGAAAGAAAATAATTACATTTTGGGACTCTTGAAAAAGCATTTATTGTCCTGGAAATAAACAACTGTTATTAGCCTTCTCCTCCTCCTCCAGATACAAAGACAAAGACAAATCAGCAATCCTAGATTCTAGCCACTGGGAGCTATTGCAAAACTCTTTCCAGGGACATCAACAAAGTGTATTTATGTTCTTGTTGATTAATCTATTGAAAAATAGATGAGTTCAATGAGAGACACTTAAATAAAACAAAACACCCTGTTGTAAAATACCCTTCTGGTACAATGGAACAATGTGATGAAGTGACATGGTAAGTGAATAGAGGCATTATTTCCATTTCACATTAAAATTCCTGCAAACAGCACCTTTTCAACACATATGCCAAAGAATATTGCTTTTCCATTTTATGGAAAAGGATAGTTAAATTTAAATATATACTGTACTTAAACTTCACAACAAAGACCTATATTTAATTTGGTTAAAATCACCTACATTGCAATACATTGCTACTTATCCAGATCAAATCTGAGTAGCTTTGCTGCTAACCAGTCCATTATCTATCTTTACCACATCAGAATATAAAACTGAATAAAATTTAATTACAAAGAAATGTAAAATGGAGATGCATATTTGTCTTCTATTAATAGTATCATATATCAGATGGTCAGCATATTCACTCATACATATCTGTTTGGAATTGAATAAAATATCCTTAAAAAAGTGAATAAAAATGGGGGGGGGGTTTACACCTTTCTACTGAGATCAGGTAATGAGAATTATTTTGATTCTGAATGATTTGTCTTATTCATCATTTCAGCTGTTTATGTCTTTCTGATTTGTTACATCCTTCTAGTGAAGACAAGTTTGCTGTTAAAGCATCAGGCTAGAAACTGGGAGACCATGATTTCTAAACTCACTGTAGACACAGAGCCAGCTGGTTGACATTGGACAAGTCACTTTCAATCCTAGGAAGCATGCAGTAGCAACTATTTCTGAAAGACCTTGCAAAGAAAATTGAAGGGAGTTCCTCAGATAGTCTCAGAATTAGAGATGATTGAAGAGAAGGAAAAAAAAATCATTCTGTGTTTCTGGCTTTTATGTTCTTACTCTATTTTTACATAGTAAAATACTGGGAGTAATTCTGGTCATATCTGGAGGTATATGAAAACAATAAATGTACATGCATTTAATTTATATGCATAAAATATGAAGCTGTAACTGATACCACAGTGTTTTCTCCTGATAGGTCTAAAGTAAAACCAAATACATTACAACTGATTTTCAATCAGCAGACTTCCATCAAGTAGAGGGATGAGACCATTCTTATAAACCTTGGCAGTAATGAAACTGACTGTCAATCTAGAATCTTGACAGTTTTTATTTCTAGCTTTGCTTGCTTTCTGATGGATTGGTTGCCCTTGACTTGTTTTCTATCTATAGTCCTATTAAATATTTGCAATTTCAGTATGTATCATCATGCATCTCCCAGGACATAAAACCTGTATCATATGAATCCAATAATCTTTTTTAGATTCATATAATAAATTACATTTGCTTTAGTGTAAGCTTTCCAACATAATTTTAGAAATTGGTCAAAATGCAGTGAATATTCCCTTAAATGCATGAGATGCTTTCCCCAAATGCATTGTTCACTCACTTATGAACAGATAAATCAGGACATAGCACATATATTCTTTAATGAAGGAGACCTTGAAGCATGACCATGTCACACCTACTCATAACAGACGCAGTAGTGACATATAACACTTGGTTAAATGGAGTTCCAGGGCATTATCTGAAGGCACAGGATGCAACCATCTAACTAAGAGATGAGTGCCTGAGCTACTTATACCTTTTTCTGGGAATGGGACATGTAGTTTCATTTAGAAAGCTACTGAAGCATAAAGGAAGACAATGGACTTCTGATTTCCTTTTTCCTCTGTAATATAAAATTATATCTCCCCTACGATTCTGGGATGTAACCCTTTTTTGTAGACTCACAAAACAAATTCTGGATAGCATAGAGAACTTAAAGGAGAATAGACAGAGATAAATTACACTATTTGCTGTCACTGGAGTTTCCCTTCTATTTCAAAAGAAGCAGGATAAGATCTAATCCATATTTGTCCTACTGAAATCCATAGAACAAAACATGTTAGCATTTATCACCCATTCAAAAGTAACAATGAGAAGCCAAAGTGTGTTGTTCATCATAGAACAATCTAATCAAAAGTTCAGATAAATCCATCAAATTGTTTGTGATTTCAATACATGGATCATTCTACTAATCAATTTAATGGTAATATAGCAGCCCAGAAGGTGAATGAGCTCATTAATCTTTATGGCATACATGCTGACACCATGCCCTGTTGTTAGTTCAATTTTCACAAAATGAATGATCACTGGTGTCATTAAAGATCAGACAGCACACTTAATTTAGAAGGTCTGTGTTGACCCACTTATTCTTCTTATTAATTGGCATGGGATCTTTGCTTCATGTTTATGTTAAGAATTTTTGGAGCTTAACTCAGAATAAATTGTATAAACTATAAATCAAAACCAATGTTTAGATGATAATCATTATGCTGTTTTAAATGGTAAGAATGCTTTATACCAGGATTGTAGCTTTAAAACATGATTTAAGATTGCTCTTGATATCCATTCTTTGGATATTGAACTAATGTTGATGAAGTAGTAAAAACAGAATAAATAAAAGAAGGAAGCAGTTATCAAATCTATACAGGAAGACTGTAAATCTACAGACTATTCTGAAATAAAGTTAAAGGCAGTCCAGTAAATATGAGCATAGCTAAAAAAATTTACACTGAAAACTTGCATTCCTCACCAATAGGTACCAAAATAGATGTGACATTAAAATCAATTGATCATTGTGATCATTGATCACATATAATTGATATTGTGATTTCTTTACTAAATAAAAGGCAAAGCTAAATAATTCCATGTCTAGTCATGTCTGACTCTGGGGGGGCAATGCTTAGCTCTGTTTCCCTGTTTCTTAGCCAAGGCAATATGCATTGTTCAAAGACATTTCTGTGGTCGTGTGGCCATAAGACTATATGCCAAGGCACACAGAACACTGTTGGTTTCTGACTGAAGTATTTATTTACATGCTTTTGAACTGCTAGGTGGGTAGGAGCTGGGGCAAGTAACAGGACCTCACTCCATCACATGGTGGTCAGGTCTCAAACCTGGGCTGTCAGCTTTTCAGCTAAATCCAGAAATAAGAGTAGATTTTATACCTTTGTTGCATCATCTCAATTGCTTTGAGTTTCCATGAGTGAACATGTGAGCACTTGATGGATACACTTATATCCCAATCAATTGCGAAGATAAACAATGAGTTAATAAGGGGAAGGCACTCCTTTCTTCTGCTCACCACACCTCTCAAGACTACAAAGATAAAGGTTGTCTCACCATGATAATCAATAGCTTCACTAATCACCATTACTTCTAAATTTCCTCATGTGTGTACCCACTCAACAAATGAAACAGAACAAAAAAATAGTCCCCTGGCAGCATATGATAGTGCTATGGGAACACTTTGCTCTTGCACCAAAATATATTCAGCTTCATTTTCAAATGTAAAATAAAGTACTCTTACACACAAAATTAATATTAAATAAAATTAATGAAGGCAGGAGAGAAGTTCTGAGTTCATAAGTTTGAATAAATTTAACATAAAAATGCAATATCTCCAAATACAGTCATTAGCATGACAGATTCCCAATTTTTATTTTCACATTCCATAGTTTCTTCCTTAATCTATCCAAGACCAATGAGGCTGTCAGAAGGATTTATTTGCAAAAATTAGAAACAATAATCCTCCCCCAGGGTATTTTTCCAGCACTTATACCACGTCATAATATGAATTATATGTTATGTATTTATTTGTGAGAGGCATTGAAATGAAAAAAATATTATATGAATCATTACAACTGACCTTCTTGAAATGAGCATTTGTTGTCTTTGCAGCCAATAGATTGTGTAACCTGTGGGATATTTCAAAGTGTATTTAACAATTGGAAGCATTCTGAGAGGCATTCTTTCACTGCAGTAGGAGTGAAAATAGTTGGATAAAATTTTGTGAAATACTGTCTAGTGGACGATTAAATGAATATTACTCCCAATCGCACAATGGAACAACCAAAATAATTATCTGGTTTCTGGTGTTCTCTTTTGCCTGCTTAGCTATTGATCCCATCCTTCTTTTACAGTTAAAAAAAGAAAAATATATTAGTAATGTAAAAGAATTTTGCCCTTGATTTATTTTTTCTTCAGTAACTCTAATAATATCATCAGACAGCAGCAGCAGAAGAATTCACAGGGTTCTTTTCTTTCTTTCCTTCTTTCTTTCTTTCTTTCTTTCTTTCTTTTCTTTTCTTTTCTTTTCTTTTCTTTCTTCCTTTCTTTCCATTCATCTTTGTTTTTTTTTCTTTCTCTTTCTCTCCCTTTCCCTCCTTCCCTCCGTCCATCCCCCCTTCCTGAAAAGATTTATCAAAAGGAAATAGAGCTTGGGATAAAACTGCAAACAAAAAGTTTAGCATAAAAGAAATGCTTCAAAATCAGGGCATATTTGGAGAAAATGACACTAAGGAAGGTACATTAGGGGTGGTTGATTCCAGTCCAATATATATTAGAGAAAGTAAGTAAGGAAAAAAGTGCATATTATCAGTTGCTTATGACTTTGCCTAGAAAAATCTACATTAAAAATAGATCAATTTTTGCTCCCAAACATTCCGTCATATCACATCACCTCTCACTATGTTAGTTTCTTTATACTATATATACTGGAAGTGGCTAGGGAATTCTGGGAAGTCTAGAAGTTAGAAAACTGCTTTAAATTTTCACACAAACTTTTGCAATATGGCTATTATTTTGCTTATGTCAAGCCCCTAAAGTTTTCTTTAAAGTTTTCATGTATTACATTAGATTGTAATGGAGAGATTTTTAATGAAAATTCTGAAGAGTTTGAGTCTAATCAGAAACCTATTATTACTAATAGAGATAGTGAACATTATTGTATACATTTAAAATGATGGATTATCCTGTTGTTTTGAAATTTCTGGTCCATTCATTTTGTACCATCCCTTGACTATTTTTCCCCATAACAATGAAAATTATTTGATAGAATATAATTTATTAACTGGGTCAACTGGCTCTTTGAAAGCATTAAAGGGAGAGAAAAAAAAAACACTTGTAAACCTTTGGGCAAATTAATCTTTTGTGGGTCACTGTTAAACTTCTTTCAGAAGACTTTTTAACTAAGAGCAACCTGGTGCAACTCAGCAGAAGATTACCTTTGTACAGGTGAAATTTTCCATGTTGTTCTGAAAAAAAAAAAAAAAACATCAGGACTAACAGTGGCTTGCCTGATTGATTGCTAATTTGTGATATGTGATCCCGAGTTCTCACAATCAGGATCATGGCTTCCAGCTGCAAAATAATGTGTTGGGTTTTAAGTGCTGGTTTGATTCTAGAGTAGCTAAAAATGTACTTTTCAATTGTGTTGAGTGACTCCCCGATCTCTACCTGTAGTATTTTCAAGTTTAATAAAGTACAGGTAAAATTGAACTTGTTGAATTAAATGTGCATGAATTGCCTTTGAAGAACATTGCCCTGCCTCTTCCAGAAGACTTTTATTGAGTCAGACTAAGCTGACCATTCACAAACACCAAGAAACATGATGTTTCAAATGCCTCTCCATTTTATTGGCAAAGAAGTTTCATAAGGTCTCTAGGGTTGGTCCCATGTGATATGATTTCTTTATCTATGAACCTGAAATAGGTGAAGGATGTGTAATCCAGAGGTGGTATTCAGCAGGTTCTGACCAATTCTGGAGAACCGGCAGCAGAAATTTTGAGTAATTCAGAAAACTGGCAAATTCCACCTCTGATTAGAGATTTTACAGTATCCTTCCCCTGCCACACCCACCAAGTCACACCCACAGAACCAATCGTACAAAAAATTGAATCTCACATTGGTGTAATCCTTGTGATGTTGCCAAAGTATAGCTTTCACTGGCCATACTGCTACAGTATATGGAAAATGTAGCTCAGCAGCACTTTGAGTGGGATGTATTTCCCTTCTTTAATTTGTTTCTTTTTTTAAAGAAATCATATTTCTGCTAAAAGTCATCAAAGCAGTAGTTTAAAAAAGTTTAAATGAAGCTATAGGCAAGTAACATTCTGTAATTGCACTACAGGAAGAAAATAATCAGAGAAGTCTGAAGAATATGACAGTTTATTTTATGAATAAAATATGACAGAATATGACAGTTCATCCCTTTTCTACATTTATTTGTCTATTTACAATACAGAGTTGTTTTGTCATTTGCTTCCTTTGTTAGGGCTGTGGATACCAATGTAAAATGTAGTACTGTAAGTAATTTAGCACTGTATTAATGTAATTAATGTAAATTAATCTTTGAGGAAAACTTGTCTGTTGCTATAACTATTATGTCTGTAAAATGATTTAACTATTTATTTATATCACTATATCTCTAAGAAGTTTAAAGATGGAATGCTGTGAATAATTTTCTCCATTTCCAAACAATTCTGTAATTAAAAAGGAAACACTCAATGAACTTACATCTGATCATTGCTAACTAGTTCTTGTCATACTCACATAATACTAACATGTACATTATGAAACCAAATGCCTTGAATTCCAGTTATATCTGTGCAAAGGAGAGAAATTATGACAGAATGCAATTTTAAAATGGATGGATTGACTCATGCAAAGTTTGTTGTTACTATTATAGTGCTGGATTCCAAGGGCCCTTCTCTTGAAAAGATTAGTTGATCTACAGAAGCACTGAGATCCTACAACAAATTAGTTGTGTAAAAAATAAAAAGTCCATCAGAATTCAAAAGGCTCTCTAATCTTCTGAAGCCAGGCCCTGGGTTATATTTTTTGTCAAGATATAATTCAAAGTTCTCTTTGTCAGCTATGAAGTCTTTTATAACAAGGCCTTCAAGGGTTGCCTGCAGTAGGAATACTGCTTGATTCATGCAGACTGGAGGAGAATCCAGAAGATTCCTCTACTCACCCAAAATCTTTAAAAAGTGGGAAGCAGAAGCAAGTTTTCTTGGCTTCCTTTTTCTTGTTCAGAAGGATCAAGACAATGTTTTCCTAGCGTGCTTAGAGAGGCATGATAGGACTGGTGGCAATTAGTGAATCAATGAGTTGAATAATCAGGAATGTTACTTTATTTGTCTATATTGGATTGATGTTTAAGCTTTTATTATGTGTCGTTGTTTTGTTGTAAGCCCCTCAGAGAAATTTGATGAGGGGAAAAAAAAGTAAATATGGTAAACAAATAACTCTGTAGCTGGTAAAAGATAATAAGCAAAGCAACCTGAGACAGATCCAAAAGATAAAAATACAGTGAAATATTTCCTTGCTTCATAATTTTACATTGCAGAAATAAAACTTCTTGTTCTTTCCTAGATCAGTGCAGGATATTTACTCTGTCCTTACATTATGATATAAATTAATTCCAAACCCGTATGCCATTATTTTCTAATTAAATGTTTGAGAACTCTATTTGCATGTGATTAATTCATCAATTCCTTTTTATAGGATGCCTTTGCTTCAGACTAGAGCTTAAGAGTCAATAAATCTTTTCACAGGTATCAATTTGGTCAGCAGTAAAGAGGTAAATAGAAACTAATGACACTCATCAAGCTCAAGGAGCAAATGATTTATTGTGCCCAATCATTTAACAGTTTCATAAAATCAGTATCAGAGAAAAAGGGGGTTTCTTATCAAAATAAACTGTATTTGTATTGTCAAAAAAAAGGTGATTCATGAGAAACTTGTGGCCAAGTTTAGGGATATTATAAATAGGAGAAGATGAAAGGCTCATTATTTTTTCTTCTTCTTAATATATATAACCATAGGTAGAAGATATGCTTTGGGATATCAAAGAACGAACTCACCCCGCTTCAGTCTGTAGTGTGCCCTGCAAACCTGGGGAAAGGAAGAAGATGGTTAAGGGAGTAGCTTGCTGTTGGCATTGTGAGCGCTGTGAAGGATATCACTACCAAGTGGATGAGGTCACCTGTGAAATGTGTCCCTTTGATAAGAAACCAAACGCCAACCGCACGGACTGCCAACTCATTCCCATCATCAAACTGGAGTGGCATTCCCCATGGGCAATTGTGCCTGTCTTCATAGCAATACTTGGCATCATTGCAACCTCCTTTGTCATTGTGACATTTGTCCGCCACAATGACACCCCAATTGTCAGGGCCTCAGGGCGTGAACTAAGCTATGTCCTCTTGACCGGGATTTTTCTCTGTTATGCTATCACTTTTTTAATGATTGCAAGTCCAGACACTGCCATCTGCTCTTTTCGACGGATCTTCCTAGGACTTGGGATGTGCTTCAGTTATGCAGCCTTGCTCACCAAAACAAACCGGATCCATCGAATATTTGAGCAAGGGAAAAAATCAGTCACTGCTCCAAAGTTCATCAGCCCAGGTTCCCAACTGGTGATTACTTTCAGCCTCATATCCATACAGCTTATAGGAGTCTTCATTTGGTTTGCTATTGATCCTCCACATATCATAGTAGATTATGGAGAGCAGAGAACTGTGGATCCTGACAAGGCCCGTGGGATTCTCAAATGTGACATCTCGGATCTATCACTCATTTGTTCTCTTGGATACAGTATTCTCTTAATGGTAACATGTACTGTATATGCTATTAAAACAAGAGGCGTTCCAGAGACCTTCAATGAAGCAAAACCAATTGGATTTACCATGTACACCACCTGTATCATTTGGTTAGCTTTTATTCCAATCTTTTTTGGAACAGCACAGTCAGCAGAGAAGGTGAGTAAAGAGGTAACTTATCTCAAGCCAATGTTTTGTTTTGTATTGTCCTATTGAAAAAAAATATCATTTTTTCAGCTAATTCATTTGGATAATCAAGTTTAAAAGTTACTTGAACAAAATCAACTAATACTGAATCCAAATAGAGTAGCTTTTTCTGTGTATGCATGCAATTTTTATATTTATACTTTTTATATTTAGTAGTTTTATACTCAACTACTAAAAGAAACCCTACCATTATTTGAAAACCTCAAATATCAGCTGATTTGCTCTATGAAACCCATACAAATTGCATAGTTTTGAGTAAGCAAGTAGGAAAAAAGTCTAGTTTTCCAATGAGTATGGCAAACAGGTTCTGCAGAAGTCTGAGAAGAATGAGCTGATACTTGACAATAGTTGGCTGGTCCTGTATATTCAGAAATTGTTCCTTTCAATGACAGGACAAGCAAAACATGAAACCATGATTCACATTCGATAGGAAATATGTTTGTGTATAGAATATAAATATTTTGGTGTACAGAATACAATCTCTGTGATGCACAGTACATTGTCAGACCTGAAAGACAAAGTTCAAAGATGAAGGTTTAATTTAACACTGATTTATTGCTAAAAGCCTATGCACAGCACTATTCTCAGCTAATAGTCAGCACTTGGTTAGAGTTGGATAAGAGTCAACAGCAGTCAGAGGGGGTTGGATTTAATTTGTCCCTGGCTATGTGGTGATTCTAGGCTGATCTCTCTTTTTACTCTCCCCATATGTGTGTGTGTGTGTGTGTGTGTGTGTGTGTGTGTATGTAGATGTAGATAGATAGATATATAGAATACACACACACACACACACACACTTTCTGATTAATGCAATTAAACAAGCATATATATTTATGAAATAATATATGAAGTAATATAGCAAGAAGGGTGTTTTCAGCATCTTTTTTCTAGATAGAAGAAAGAAAGAAAGAGTTTCAATATAGTGGATGGTTGATAGCCAATGATAAATCTAGACTGCATCATTTTACAGAATGCTTCCAAAAATCTACATTAATAACCTCTATTTTCTTCATGGTTATGAATTCTAGAATATAATTATATGCTGTTTATATATTTTCTTTTTAAGTAGCTTCAACTTAAGGTTATTCAAAGTCATTGAATGAGCCCCAAATCTATTGTCTTTTGTGCAAAATAATTTCCTTTGTATTTCGCTCAAATTGTCATGTCATTTCTTCAACAAGTTCATGCTCCAGTCCGTTTGGAAATGCTTCAGTTTCAGCACTGTGCTACCAGCAATGATTTGTATTTTATTATGGACGCTATTCTATAGCTTTTTACAAGTTTGACTTTTAAACTTCTGTGGGTTATTACTGAAAGGTGAGGACCTATGAACTACATTATAACTATTTTTATTTAAAAAAAATAGTGCAATATAAAAATGAATACCTTTTTTCCATGGTAAATTCTGAGGCTAGATTTACAAGTATAGTCTCTTGCTCAATTCATTCCTGATAAGTCTTCTAATTTATGTACTATTTTACAGGTCTTTATAGATATTTAACGTATTGCAAATGGTTTGCTCAAATATGCAAATTTGCTTAAATAAAGTGATTTGATAGAGCTTAAATATATTATAAGTTGTGAATCTTTGTAAGCCACATGTTATAACTTAGTGTAATGGATAAACAATCCATAAATTAGAATTATAGTATATCATCATCAACAATATAAAAACCACTGTTAAGTGTTGAATATAAAACCATCCAATGTAAATTTTGAAATCAAATTCTGCTGATGTCTGGTCTGCTGGTAGGACTGAATTTTTTTTTTTTTTTAACAGCAGCTTTAACATGCACTTACATCTAAGTATGATACAGATACACACAAACACATACACTAATCAATATCAACAATAAAACGATAGGAATAACAAGGGCATTTTCTAACATGATCTAATAATTAACATATAGTACCTCCTAATACTAGGGCAACTATAATATAAATCACTAGCAATTAATAAGAAGTAAGATCTTTTGCATAAGTTTTGCAAAAGCAAGCATCTTAGTTTAGTTTAGTTTATTGTCATTGCATCTTGTACAATGAAATCAAACACCATCTTCAGTGTGCATCATGATCATGACCATGAAAACAGACACAAACACATATCCTTCACCCTTCACACATTGAACTGGAAACCCCTGACACCACACCAACGCTGTACTATACAGCAGAATTCAAAAGAGCTACTGCCCTGGGATAGAAGCTGTTTTTCAGCCTATATGTCCTTGTTTTTATTATTCTGTACCATCTGCCAGATGGTAATAGTTCAAGAAAAAAGGATTTCCAGGATGAGATGGATCTTTGAGGATGTTTTGAACTTTCTTAAGGCAGCGGGAGCAATAAAGCTCTTCCAAAGAGGGGAGAGGGCAACCAATGATCTTCTGGGAAATGATGTTAACCCTTTGGAGTGCTTTCCTATCTGCCACTGTGCAACTGGCAAATCATATAGAGGTGCAGTATGTTAAAATGCTCTCTATGGTGCAGCAGTAGAAGGTCACCAGCAGTTTTTCATTCAGTTGTTGTTTTCTGAGAAGTCTCAGGTGGTATAATCTCTGCTGGCCCCTTTTGACCAGGGCTGCAATGTGGGCATCCCAAGTCAGGTCCTCTTTTAGAGTAACACCCAGAAACTTAAAACTAGCCACTTGCTCCATTTGGTCTCCATTGATAAGCAAGGGCTGGATGTCTTAAGGGTCATTCTAAAATTCATAAGGCTAGAATTCAAATTCAAATTTAAGGTGGAATTGGTTCCAGAGTTAGGTTTGTTAGGCATTATATTTGACAAGCTTTTCACTGGAAGCATAATTATTAGGAACATGGAAAGCAGGGACATTCTCTCTATAAAGTTTTGAATCAACCCTAATCCACTTCAAACAGAAGCTCTCTCTCAAAAAAATGTTGGCATAAAGATTTTGAGAACCCTGAGCACTTTTCATAATAGAATTGAGTGTCCTCAAGCTTTATAGTTACCCCAGTGAAAGATTCACATGGAGTTTCACATTGAGTATGTTTATTGCCCAGAAAAAGGGAATGTGAATACATCAATGTAGAAACTGAATTAGCAAAACACCAGCCTTTATTTATTAGTGAATTCATTAAGATGGGGGTGTCTGTGAATTGGTTGAATGTCTTTCTCCCTAATTTCTAACTGAAGGGCTAAAGATCTTTGTTTTCCAGACAGGACTGGAACTATGGCAAACCTTTGTCATGTTTTCAAATACTCCGTCTTCTTTTTCAGCTTATGATAGTTCTCTTACATTTGCCTTGTATAAATATACTGATTTTACAATAATGATATAAATAAGTAATATTATGACTACTGTCTATGCTTTGTATCTATCCATTTGTCTCCCTTCTTCCTTCCTTTTCTAAATTCTGGATTATCTCAGATTCGTGACAGGAAAGGTCTCAAACTTTTTCGTAGGCACTTGGGAACTTTATAGATCAGAAGTGCTGTGTTCATTATGTCTAGTAATTAATCAAGAACTGGCTCAAAGAGATCACTTCTATATGTCCACACGAGGAATCACTTTGTACTTTTACTCAAAACTTCATTGAGGTGTAGCATTCCTTCACAGCTTTAAGAAACCTTAGTGAGGAGTATATCAAAATTATGAGAAACCCATTTCTTTCTGTGCATGCTGATCTTCCTCATCTATCAATTGGCAGGCTTAAATCCAGGAAGTCCTCTCTGGCACTTGCTCAACAACTGTCTAACAACTTTGACATCAACACACAGTGGAAAGAGAAATGAGCTGCTGAACAGTTACGCAGATGACCCAACACAAAAGGTGCCAGGTTTTGGCCCACTCTGAACAAGATCCATACCCAACATGGTATCTGCCAGGATTAATTGTTTAAGTGGGGTCTTGTCTCTACCCCTCAGTGTGACTGTAGTGTTCCTTGACAAAATACCCACCACATTGTGTCTGAATGTCCATCAAGAGCTTATACTGGCCCAGTGTCTGATTTTTTCAATTGTCTTTGAATGGCTGGGTGGACTGGACATTAACATTTGAACCATTATAAGTCCGTGTATTTTCCCTACACAAAATAAATAAAAAGCTCCAAGTAACTCTAAAAATGTTATATCTAATGACCTACAAATCAAATAGCCTTTATAAAATATCTTCAACTCTTCCTTCAAAAGAGTTACATGATGCAATTTGTTACCATAAGAAATCAGGAATTAAAAAAAAAAAGATAATAGAGGAATTTAAGAATATTTAACATAATACTCTTATATGTACCCTCAAACAAATAAAATTTCCTAGAAGTGATCAAATATCCTGAAAACCTTCTTGATTTCAGCATTTTGATAAAGACATTAATGTTCAATCTAAAAAGAAATGTAAAAACACCTCGCTGACTTTGCAATCAAACTCTACAAAAGAAGAAGTCCTTATTGCCACAAGTGACGATTACAAATTACTATGGCTTGTTTTACCTTGAAAGTAATAAACAAGCAAGGCCTAGGGAGGTTGAATTATGCTCACTTTTTATGTGAAGTGAAAAGGCTATTTTTTAAAATAAAGAAAAGAACTCTAAATGGTATCTTAGGTAAGGCAGAGAAAATTGGGAAGTTAAAAATGAGAATAAATAAGGGGAAGTAATTTTTCAGACCTTTGAAATCCACTTGAAGTTGAAAGATAGATGTTTTTATGCTAGTAAATGTTAGCATAAATGTTAGTATAGTGACTATATTTTTTTCACACTGAAATTTATTGGCAAAAGTTCTAACCCACAAGAAGTAATTATTCACAGTAACTCAATTGTTGAAAAAAGAACAATTAACTATAGCAGAATTTTATTATATATTTATCGATATTAAACTTTTATTATTTTTATAAATAACTCAAAGGTGATGTACCCAATACTCCTTGCTCCACTTATATTCCCCATAACAATTTGGACTGAGAGATTGTGACTAGCCAAAAGCCACCAAGCTGTTTCACGCCTGGAGTGAGATTAGAACACCCAGCATCCTGGTTATAACTTGGTGTCTTAATCACTTTTGTGATTTTGTGCAGCTTGGACTTCAAGGGTATATGGTGCTTAGCATTTCCTTCAAAACCTGCTGATAAATTGTAATGTTTAATATGACAGAAATTACTATGTGCTATATAATAAACTGGTTATATTTATTATAATTCAATTTACAGTAAATCTTATTAACCCAATACTTGTTTATCTCCTTACTTGTGTATCTTATTCATGATTGTAAATGGCGAATACATACCAGAACCATCAAATTTAAAGTCCACATGGGGCTCTTAACATGAGAAATTAAAGATCCACAATTTATAGCCTGCCTTTTCCTTAATGCATTTGATTTTCTGTAATTTTTCAATCAGCTGCAGCAAATCTTTTTTCCTCTTTCGGTTATTGCCATCTTGAAAAATTAGATCACATGATTTTGCAGACAAAGAATAGCTATAGTTAGAAAGCATCATGCTACATTGCACACATGTGAATGCAGATATAGTAAGCTTTGTCGTTGCTCTTCAGGAATATAGTTTGTCAAAAGATTCCTAGCATATACCACTATGTTAAATGCTTTGTTTTAGCTATCACAATAACTGGAAATTAGACATTGCATCCTACAGTTTATTGCCACATATGGAAGATTGACAGGGAAGCTGATTACTGCCTTCTAGAAGCTGGAAGGATGATAAAAGAAGATAAAACCTTCTGAAAACCTCTTGTTGCAACAACATCTTTTTCTTGGTTGCATAGTGTTTTCCTATTTAAGCAGTGTTAAATGTAACATAAGTATAGGCTATAACTTTTAAACAAGAAAGTAGTAAAACAAGTTATAAATCTACAATCAATACTTTGCCAAAAAATGAAGCATGCCCTATATTCTTGCTGGTAGAACAGGTTTTGATTATTCTTTTTGCTCTAAATAAATATTATCACTTGTAATTAAATCTAAATTAAATATACAACATCATCTTAAACTTAATAATAAAAATCCCAATAGTAACAATCTGCCAAATTAAGATGCTAATTTTTCAGTTTTGTGACAGCAATTTTCTTCTTCCACAATTCAGATCACAAAAAATCAAATGTATTTCCAGCTGAATTGTTTATTTAAATTAAGTCAATTATGGTAAACACTGGTCTACCCTGATTGGATATGTTCTGAAAAAAAGTTATTTTTACATTAGCATATGTCAGTTAATGGCAACAACAAACAATATACCAACTGATACAAAAAGACTGAATAAACTCAACTCTGCTACATAGAAAATAAATTATCATTCAAATTATATAAAACAATTTTCCTCTCCCCAGATTAATGGAAAACAATCAGAGTAAATGTGTTGATCACAATTTCTTAACTAGATATATTCTGAAAGCATTTTATTTCATTGTATTATCATTTTTTCCTATACATTTTTACAGAAGCAAACTGAAAACATGGTAATGAACACGCTACAAACCTAAATCTCAAAATCTTGATTTTTTTTGCTTGATAGCACTTAATGGTTCAAAGTACAAGTTCCAAATAATTTCATAATGTTATCTGCAAAGTAATTTAAATATTCATTAAGATACAAGAAGGATAAAATGAGTTGTTAGGAAGATGTTGCTTACTAACGCTGAGCCAAAATCTGGTTTGCAGATTTTATTTTCATGTCCAAATGTCCATGTGACAAAATCTGTGTATTCCAATGTTAAGAAAACATATATCTGTGTAAATGCTTTCCTCACATAATTTTAGTCCATCTTCATACCCATGGATTTATTCAGGCTTCCAGTCTGAGGATATTTATTCCTCCTATAAACTATATACCATTGTCATATTTTGTCATTTTACCAAGGAATGCTCTCTATGATAATGCAGATTTGTGAAGAAATGTAATGTGGCAAGTTAACACATAATAAAATGCATTAGTTAAAGTTTTATACAGCTGCCAGCAAATGGCAGAAGAAATTTTTTATCAAGCTCTCATTTTATACTTGAGATTTTATACTCCTTGTCTGTACTGTAGATGAGAAATTTTGCAATTAAGTGGGAGATTCAGATTTATTCTTAATAAAAATATTACAATTAATATAATATTTGTTCTGTTTACTATTATTTTTAAGCATGAAGTTAGGAATTAACTTTTTTTCCAAATAAATTATTACATACCTAGTTGAAACCGGTAAAATTATTATATAAATTTGCTTTCTGGCGATAGTTCTCTACACTTCCATTTACAAAATGCCACCTTTACAAATACATAGGTAATCCTTGACTTATGACCACAACTGAGCCCAAAATTTATGTTCTGAGACATTTGTTAAGTGAGTTTTGTCCCATTTCATGACCCTTCTTGCCACAGTTGTCAAGTGAATCACTGCAGTTGTTAAGTTAATAACACAGTTGTTAAGTGAATCCAGCTTTTCCATTGATTTTGCTTATCAACTGGTCACAAAAGGTGATAACATGACCCTGGGACACTGTGTTGTGGTTAACTGGCAGCAGATGTGGATGGTTGAGGAGAATGAGGACTCAGATGAGGAGCCAGGACCATTAGGGAGTGGACTTCAGAGATTGTGGAAGCTGGCAGCAGCAATGAAGAGGCTCCCGAGGAGCCTGTGCCAAGTGTGTGTGTGCGCAGACAGGGCTGCTTGCAGGAAAGAGCAGCTGCAGCAGCACAGATGACTCAGTAGTAAGGCTGCAAGGTAATAGCCTCTCCTTCAAGAAGATAAAAACCAGCTGAATCAGATGTTCTTTGCAGGAAGCAAAGACATTTTGAAACTCGAGCCTTGTGGACATTGAAGTATCTCAAGCCCATGTCACACTGCACCAACGGATGCAAAGAGGATGTAAAATGTTTAAAAAAGCTTGCCATCCGTTGGAAAACACTATGCATCCGTTGTGTACTCACTGCATACATGTTTCATACACTCTATCCTTTGAGCATCCGTCCACTGAGATTTCATCCGCTCAAGAAGTTTTGAGGTGCACAAAACTTTGTGAACGGATGAATTTTCCACTGTGTACGATGTAAACATCGCTGTGACATACGAGCAACAAATGTTCTATGTCCGTTTATCATCTGTTGAACGTCCGCTGTATCCTCTCTGCATCCTCTGGGCATCCCCTCAACTCACATCCGCTGCAGCTGAAAACGGAAAGAGGGAGGAAACAAAAGGTACACGGAACGTCTACACAGCCTTAGTAGCATGGAAATAGAAAGGATGAGCAGTGAACGATTTGCATCCTACATACATCCTCTAGACTTCCTATGAACATCCCTTTAACATCCCTGCTACATACTACCCACGTCCGTTCTTTTCCTTTCTTTTCCGCTCTGTTTATGCAAATTTTTGCCACTTTTTGGAGCGGATGACAACAGATGGAGCCACCCCCCAAAATTTGCTCATCCGCTGTGTCCTTTTTGCATACGTTTTGCATCCGTCGGCCAGTGTGACCTAGCCTTTAGTTGGTATTTGAAGACTCTTGTAAAATATTTCTAGGTAACCTTATCTGTTATTCTTAGCAGCCTTGCACACTTTTGGCGAGGCTTGTACTTATCAAAGTTAATCAGTTTGCAGCAGCCTTTTAACTGGGGATTCATAAGAATTAAAAGGTTTCTGTTCCCTTTGGTTCATGTTTGTTTTATTGGAAAAGAGTTTGGGTTAGAACACACTCCAACCATCTTAAATATGAATCAGTTGCCAAGCATCTGAATTTTGATAATGTGACCATGGAGATGCTGTAATAATCAAAAGTGTTAAAAACTGTCATAAGCAATGGTGGGATTCAAAAAGTTTTACCACCAGTTCAGTGAGCATGGCTTGGTGGGCATGCTTTGTGTGTATGAACACACTTTGCGTGCATGTGCATGCTAAACGTTTGCGCAGAAGCGTTTGCACAGGTGCAGAGGCATTCCAACTCACCTCCTGCAAGTCTGCACTCTCCCAGTCACTTCAGCTCTTCCACACAGCACTTTGCTATGCCACATAAAGCAGCTGCACTTTAAAAGCAGAGGATAAAGGTGAGTATGGGAGCCCAGGAGAGTGGGTGGGCCCAACAGCAGAGTAACGGAGAGACCGGTTCGGTCTTCACTGCTCATCACTGCTATCAGCTCAGCAGAACCAGGCTGAACTGGTACAATACCACCACTGGTCATAAATCAGTTTTTTTCAGTGCCATTTTGAACAGTTATTAAACAAACTGTTGTATGTCGAGGATTATCTATACATCAAATTTCAGGCAAGCTGCTTCAAGTCCATAACTGTGCAATCTTTATGAGAATATTTCAGCAGTCTTACAACTTTGATGCCAACATCCATTGATAGCACCAGATATGTTGTTAAATTCAAAATAGATCTTCATTAAGACTACTGGCACTGATATTCTGTTAATATACTCCCATCTGGTCTTAGGGTTTATTACCTGATCCTGTTTGCAGCAGATATAAATATCACTGACAAATTTTTGAGGATATGATATCACAAAGGATATTCCAACTCAGGAATAGGCCATAGCTGAGTTTATACAAGAGGTGTATATGAAGTAAGTTTTAATGTTTTCAGCAAGCTTTCCAGTTAGCATTCAGAATTTAAATAAAAAGCAGATAACCTGAAATGTTACAAAATCTAGTTATGCTCAGAGTAGCAGTTATATATTATGTTCATCAAATCTTGCAGTATGATATATGTCTGGAACAGGCATATATAATAGACCATAATTTTCAAACATAAATTTGTTGGTTTCCATGTGAGACTTAATGGTTTGCATGAAGTCAACATATGGCACCATTGGATATTTATAGCTCCTTAGTATAAACATGCTCGACATATGTAGAAAAAGCTTTATCTCTGTGATCATCACTGAATGATGCACTGTTCTGTATTGCTTGTTCAATAGAATAATTATGAATTTTAATTCAGTTCAGTTAATTTAGAATTTGCAGGTTGGGTACTGAAAATCAGAGAATATACCAGGATAGGGAGAAGGCGGAGCTTTGTCTCGGTGCTACAGCTGGGATCTCGGGGCTCTGAGATCTCAGCTGATATTTTCACCCCTGGTCGGTCCTAACAGACCTAAACCGTCCCGTAGAGACGGGGATTGTGAAGGGCACAGTCCCAGGATCCCAGAGATATCGCAAAATCTCTGGTTTGATACGGGAGAAGCCCTTTTGCTGGCGGTGGAAAGGCAGCCTCCAAAGCTGCTGAAGTCGGGACAGCTCCAAAAAGAAAGTGGCTGGAGCGAGGGTGTGTCGGCTGGGTGAGAAACTTCCTTTGTATTGCAAATTGGCTGAGACCTGAAAGGATATCCTGAACAAAGAAGAAACCTGTGGCTTTATTTTTGTCTGACTGGAACCTGGTTGAGCGGCGTTTTTTTAAGTGATGTCAAATTGAGGCTTGGATTCTTTCCTTACTATTTTTTTTCCTCTTTTCTGAGGACTTTAATGTGACTTTGTAGGTAACCAGATTGAATTTTTTCTTATATATATTTTTATGCTTCTTTTGATTTTTTAATTTTCTTTAGGATAGAGGCCCCCTTTGTTTCTTCTGAGTTTTGTATACATTACTCTTTTTTCTGGCTGAGGGGGGAAAAAGTTTTAAGAGACTTTGCAACACTGCCAACTAGAGGCTTGAAACTACTTTATTTGAATTGGGGAGAAATGTATAAACACTCCTTCTCAAGGACATTTTAATGTGATAAGATAGAGGGAGAGCACAGAAAAATATTATTGCAGGTGTTTTCCTGGACTCTTATCAATATTTCAACACTTGAGGCTTGGCTTTGAAGCTGCTGGAGAAGAGAGTCATAATAAGAGCCTTGGATAAATAAATAAAGTGCAGTGTGCAGTCTATATATATATATATATATATATATATATGTTTTTTTAAGTTATCGCGGGTACTTACATGTGTGCTGTTCAGCTTCCTTCGGGTATTATCCCACGTCATTGTAGTTCTGTTAAAGTTGTAGCAACGTTTCAGCAGAATCTCATCTGCCATCATCAGGCTTCTGTATGGATGTGGGTCTTACAGCTCCTGGTTTTTAAATTTGAGGCTGGTTCATTCTGATTGGCTGGGAGCCTGGACCTATTTCATTGGACTTGGAGTTTGATTGATTGGTGTTCCTGGTTTCTTCTGTCTGTTTTGTGGCTTTGATTGGCTGGCAACAGTCTGTTCTTGTGTTGGAGGCTTTCAGTGCAGCTTGGCTGCGTGTGAAGGGACGGCTGCTCTTTATTAGCAAGCTGGGTTTCACCTGGGTGCCTGGTGGGGGGGTTAGGTTGGAGCTTTCAGAGAGAGTCTGTTTTTGCCCAGGTGTTTGTCTGGCTTGTGGCATGGAGATCTTTCTATTTGAGAGTGCAGGCTTCCAAATGATTGACAGTCTGCTGGACATCCTGACAGCATGAATAGAAGACAGTCTGCTGGACATCCTGACAGCATGAATAGAAGAGATGATTCCAGCAGACTGTCAATC
>BLBF01000037.1:6143905-6179826 GCA_015471245.1 Laticauda colubrina
GCGAAAGCTTAAAAAAACAAATATCTGACCTCTACGGGGAGGAAATAAACAACAAATAAACAACTAGTATACAACGTTTCCAACAGACAACTCAACAAAAAAAAAAAAACAGATGTCCTATCCAAAGGATTCAATTATGCCATAGCACCCAAAAAAATCCCAACAGAATCCATCATATGTGCAGTAGAATCCAGCCTAACCAAATTATATACAGATGAAGCTGACAGAATAAGACACCAGGTTACTCACATCTTATGCACAATGAAACCACCAAAAAATAATTTGCAAAAAGATGAATTCAGAGCGTTAGAAACCCTGAAAAATGATAACAGCAGAATAATACTCCCTGCAGTCAAAGGAAATGCCACAGTAGTAATGGACAGAAAAGACTATGAAACAAAATTGACAGACCTACTCCAAGACTCCACATACAAACCTATAAACACAGACCCAACCACATATCTAGAGAACTTAGCCAAGAAGAAAATTATAACCAGCCACATAAGGAAAGAAATCCAACAGATGATCATCCCAAGAGAAAAATCTTCTAGATGCCCCAAATTATACGGCCTCCCAAAAATACACAAAGGAGCCCCTATGGGATCACCACTGTCACCCGTCATTGCAAACCTGTTCATAGAAGAATTCGAATCCAGAGTCCTGGCTAATGCCACCCACAAACCCAAACTATGGCTAAGATACATCGATGACACTTTTGTGATTTGGCCCCATGGAAAAGAAAACCTAAACAATTTCCTAACACACCTAAACAATACACACCCCAAAATCAAGTTCACCATGGAAACGGAAATAAACAAACAACTACCATTCCTAGATGTACTAATCTACAAAAGAACAGATGGCACACTAAAAGAACAGATGACACACCATATACCAAAAGAAAACACACACCAACCGCTACCTCAACGCCCAATCCCACCACCACCCAGCACAGATAAATTCCGTAGCCAAAACTCTAATTACCAGAACCAAACGCCTGGCAGACAAGACACATATAAAGACTGAACTATGCACCCTGACTGAAATATTGACAGCCAATGGCTTCCAAAAAAACAAAATCACCAACTTGATCCACAAAAACACACCAAGACATAACAGACCTATGGAACAGCTGTCTTGCCCTACATACGAGGTACTAAAGATGAAATCAGTAAGATACTACACAGGCATCACATCAAGACTGCCTTCAAAACAGACAAAAAAATAGCAGCCATCCTGAGGAACCCCAAAGACAAAATTGACCTGGAAAACCAAGGCATATACGAAATTCCCTGTACATCATGCCCGGCCACATACATTGGACAGACCAATAGAAGAATAAGTACCCGCCTAGATGAACACAAAAATGCAGTAAAAAAGCTGGAACACACCTCCTCACTAGTCCAACACATGAAAACCACAGGTCACAACATCAGCTTCAATGGCACTAAAACCCTAGCCACTAGAGAAAACCCCAGCCACAGAATCATCAGAGAAGCCATAGAGATTGAAAAAAGACCTGACAGCATGAATAGAAGAGATGATTCCACCAGACTGTCAATCATTTGGAAGCCTGCACTCTCAAATAGAAAGATCCCCACAACACAAGCCAGGCAAACACCTGGGCAAAAACAGACTCCCTCTGATAGCTCCAACTCAAACACCCCCCCACCAGGCACCCAGGTGAAACCCAGCTTGCTAATGAATAGCAGCTTGCTAATGAAGAGCAGCCGTCCTTTCACACAGAGCCAAGCTACAATGAAAGCCTCCAACACAAGAACAGAGTGTTGCCAGCCAATCAAAGCCACAAAACAGACAGAAGAAACCAGAAACTCCAATCAATCAAACTCCAAATCCAATGAACACAGACCCAGGCTCCCAGCCAATCAGAATGAACCAGCCTCAAATTTGAAACCAGGAAATAACTCTATACAGAAGCCTGAAGATGGCAGTTGAGATTCTGCTGAAACCTTGCTACAAATTTAACAAAACTACAATGACGTGGGATACTACCCGAAGGAAGCTAAACAGCACACATGTAAGTACCCACGAAAGCTTAAAAAAACAAATATCTGACCTCTACGGGGAGGAAATAAACAGCCAGATCAAAAGCTATGAGAAACTGGAAGTTAAAAGAGCAGGAATACTATGTGACCTAAAATTCCTATGCAGCTGCAGAGACAACAATGTAACACCAACCTGCTTCGAATTAACATTTCATAAGAACACAGCAACTACCAAACGTATCCTGAAAAGGACAGAGATATCTCTACTCAGAAATGAAGTTCACAGTAAAAGATTCCAATTAGATCAGTTAAACAAAGATTAGCTATCACTACACCTGGAATTGAGCAACAAAATCCACCCTCTACTTTGGGATAAGATAAAACAAATTACAACTTGGAGAGCTGAAATTTAAAATACTTATAAAAATGATAAACTCTCAAAAAAACTTAAAAAATTAGAAAATGACAAACTCCAAGTTAAACAGCACAAATGTAAGTACCCGCGAAAGCCTAAGAAAACATATATATATATATATATATATATATATATATGTACATACACACACAATCTACTGTATATAAGAAACCCAGAAATGTATTTGCATAGGCTTAACTAAGCAATAGGGTGATCAAGGAGGAAAATTAAAAAAAAAGAATCTGTGTTCCATGAGCAACGCACATATGAAAAAAAAATGAGGTGGAGGTTCCATCATACTGTTGTAGCCAATCATTTTGATTTTTTGACTATATTAATGAGTAATATAATCTTGAAAATCTGGCAATATTTTGCCCTTCTTCTGTCCATTTTATAGCAGATTTAAGACAAAGCCAATATACGTTTTTTTTCCTAATGTTTTCTTTTTAAATCATATTCCTTCTCCAAAGTAATTTCTGGGATTCTTTGCACTGTCCTAATGAAAATGATAGGTGAAATTAATGGTTAGATATATTTCATGTTTCATAAAGAAACAAAGCCAATTCAACACAAAGGAAAGACTTTGGGACATTTCTGTCTGAAAGGAAAATCGATCAAATCTGTTATTTCTTATAATGAAAAAAAAGTTTGAACATTATCTAATTTCAAAAATGTTCCCAGATTGCAATACCCACAAGAGGTTCTGTTCATTTTGCAGATTTTGTGATCTTTGACTTTTCAGCAATTTTATTTTAATCGGGAAAAGGATAATCTCCTCAGAGTTCAGCAGGCTTTGTGGCATACATTGACAACATGCCCTAACACCCTGCCCTAAATCTTATTCTTAGTGCTACTCCTCTAATGCTATTCGCAAAGCTTGTAATACCATGATATTGCAATACAAATATAATAATTTAAATTAATATACATATAGATTCCATTTTAGGAACCACTGGTAGAAATACTTGAAAAAAAGCTGACGTATTTGATGTTCTAGTCTGCTTCTCCCCTGTACACAAAGTGAATATTCTTATAGAGTTTGTAAGTATTTTACATTAGAGTGGAGTAGCTGGGAGAGAACAGACTTCACAGCAGAAAGAACATTGAAAACCCATTAAGGATTCTTGGATTGCTATATATTATGTAACTTAAAAGTGGCAACCTCAGAGGCTTAGTTTGAAGGCAGCCTTACATAAGGCAATTAGCAATAGGAAATAAGATGAACTCAAAAATGTGAACTTGGTTCAAGTCAACAATTTCTGAAATAACCATTCAGGAGAATGGCAAGGAGCTTCCAAAATCAGAGGAAGAGAGAAAGCCAAATGGATTTTTAAAAATAAAGAAAAATGAATCATTTCTAATTATGTAGTGAACAATGCAGAAACCTCTCAAAATCAGGTCAATTATCAACTGACAAAATTTTAGTCATCAAAAATACAGTATATACCTGCATACCTGAATAAACATAGCATGTTGAATTGTTGCTTAAAGGCCAAGGCTGTTTGTTTGAAAGGGATTGATATATAAATAATTTGATTTAGAATACATCAAATGGATTAGATGTACTGCCTAATGTAGAAAGTTTTTACTGTGCCTTCTGATTTCTATAGTTGGTGTTTATAGAAGAATTCTGCTTTTGTATGAGTGGCTGTTAACAATCCTTACACTGCATGCTCTAGATCATGGATGTCAAACTGTTGGTGTCACATTGCCATCACATGATGTTTTGTGACATTTTTCCCATTTGTGGAGCTGCAGTATATGGCCTGCATGTGTCACATCTGGCCTGCAGGTCGCCATTTGACACCCCTGCTCTAGATAACATGAACAACTCACAATATGTAGACTCAACAATATTTTCAATTAGGAAACTGAGCATCCTAGACTAACCTGAACTCAAAAATGCTACGGAATTTCTGGAAACTTCAGATTCAGACATCAATAGACACATAGAGATAAACCATTTTTACACACTATTCAAAAAAGACAATAAAAAGCCAAGAGGGAAATAAAAATACCAGAACACATCATCTCCAGCAACTGATTCCCAGATAAGTAGAGATTAACAACTGACAATCAAACAAATCAAATCAATCAATACCCTACTCAAGGAATTATCAGGAAAAAACACACAAACACCCATTAAAATTGACAATCTAGTATATATAAACAGGGAGCAGCAAACCCCAAACTCAAGTAACACTAATTAGGTTACTTATTTGGATAATGAAATGTCTCAAGCCAAGATGTCAAACTTGCGGCATCACAATGGCGTCATGTGACATATCATGACTTTCCCCCCCCTTCACTAAATTGGGCATGGCCAGTGTGTGACACTTCCAGCCCATGGGCTTCAAGACTGAAAGACCTGTCTTCAGCAAACAACCAAAGACCTGTCTTCAGTAAACAACCACAGTTTAACTATGAGCTACTTATATTCTCTTCTACAGTATTTCAATCAACAGCCATGCATACAAATAACTTTCTGTAGCAGTTACTGCCAATCTTGGCAACTTCCAGGTATCAACTCCCAGAGTACTTATCACTAGCGGTGGAATTCTAGAATTTGAAGTTTACTCATCCAGAAATTCCCATTGCTCTACAGCTATTCACACATATCATGAAATTTATTGCTTGTCAATTATATATTTGTTAAAGTTTTCTTCCACCAACACTCTAGGCTCGTTGCCAGCTATCTTATCCTTTTCCATAGTCCGACTGCAATTGCTTAATGCTTCTTTTGTTAAGCCACCTCAATTTGTCACTTCTACAATTCCACTTAAATGACCAACTCAGTCAAAGGAATACTATGTATATAGAGAAATGAGGAAATGAGGAAATCCACCAATGCTTCTGTCTGATAAACTTTCTCCTCCTACTCCACTCTATGCATACTTCTCATGTTTGGCAATCACAATGAAGACAGTGAAAATGTTGCTATCTCCTTCACATTTGTCTGATTTTCTTTAATGAAGAGAGAAACAGTCAATGGCTCTTGGCAAATAAATGAACAGCTTAGCTCATTGTAGCTTTTCTACTTGTCAGCCTACTTTAGATGTATCAGTAAGTGCCTTAAAGATAAATGACTTAAGAAAACTGCCCATCATTTGAAAAACCTGGGTGCATCTTTGACAAGAGCTTTTGCATCTCTCCCCATTTCCATCCTTCCAGCAATTGACATTCACTTCTTACTTTCCCCATCATCATGTTCATCTAATACATTTTTAAAAGCAGCTCTTTCAGTATGACTGCTTTAAGGCTTCCAGCAGTTGGAAAAAATAAAGGATCAATGTAGTTGCAAATGCATTTCAGAGATTTTATTATTATTATTTCTCTTAGGGATTTTTGTTGTTGTTCATAACAAAGTTAAACAAATAAAAACATAACATGCATCAAATCTGTGGAAGATTTCAGCCTGTTTTATATAACATGCTCTTGTGTATTCCAGTCCACATACAGGAAAAAAAAAAGAAGCCTCAGGTTCTTGAAGCATGCTCTCCCCTCAATTCTTTACCACTTTTGGTAACCTAAGCTCTGCACTGTAATCAAATGTTAACAGCACCACTGCTAATTATCTTTAACAACAAAGCCTTGTTTTGTTTAGCTACTGAATATGACTTCTGCTTGATGTGACTACTAGTTACTGGATCATTACTGTTCTTGAGATTAAGAATGGTATTATATAAAAAACATGCTTCCTCTCTGCTTCACATTCATAGCCAAATAAGAATCAGGTTTATTGGCCAGCAGCTGACAAAATTGCTCTTTGCATTCCTTAAAGGTTAGGCTATATGTAAAGACTTTGCAGCTGTGTCCCCATTGCTTTAGGAAAGGCAGATGGCAAAGTTAATTTAGGAAATTGCAATGTTAAATTTAAAGGGAAGCAAAGGAAGAAAGGAATAAAATAGAAAGCATTAACCACTAAGAGACAGCAGTAAATACAATGGTAGCCAAGAAAAAAAATTCTTGGGGTGTGATTCTTTGTTTTACTTCTTCTTATTCATCTCCTTGCTCATTCCTTGATATTCTTTTTCTTTAGCAGCAACATCACAAATACATCTAATGTATCATTCTACCAAGGGTGTTTGGATGTTCAGACCTAACAGAGCCACTGATATTTAATATTAACAAATTAATATTAAATTATTTGATTCAAGTCTGAATGATCCAGAGGAGCTTTGTTATTTCAGTTCTGGTGCCTTATTTATTATGAATTATTTTTAATAACTTACCATGAATTCTTTCAATTTCATGAAATCTTTTGATTGTCTTCTTTTTTGACCTTAGATTGTGGTTTATTTTGTTCCTTCTTTCTGTTCCTGTCTATTTTTAGATATCCTACCAGTTCTTTATTGATTTTGCTCTTGAAGTTTTCCAAATTTGTTGTTTTGGTTTAAAGTATTGAATTGAATCGAATTGATTTTTTGTTTTTCTGAGTGGGTTCAAAGAGGAAAGATAAGAGGTTAGAATTAAAATACTCTTTTCAATTTAGGTGTGCAACTTGATAGTATAAAAAAACATTATAAGGCCAATGATGCATAGAATATAAAGGCTTGGTCCCACTGGCTGACGAACGCAAAACATATGCATAAAGGACACAGCGGACGAGCAAAATTTCGGGGGTGGCTCCATCCATTGTCATCTGCTTCAAAAAGTGGTGAAAATTTGCATAAACAGAACAGAAAAGAACAGAAAAGAACGGACGTGGGTAGATGTAGTGGGGATGTTAAATGGATGTTCATAGGAAGCCTAGCAGATGACACCTCCGCAGGGGTTCCGTGGGAGAATTGGGAAGCGGACGCATAGCGGATGAAGTGGATGCATAATGTATGCCTAAAGGAAAGAAAGGGGATACCGTGTGGATGTATATCGGATGCAAACGCATCCTTTCTATTTCCGTGCTACTAACGATGTATAGACATTCCATGTACCCTTTCTTTCCTCCCTCTTTCCATTTTCAGCTGCAGCAGATGTGAGTTTCAAGGATGCCCAGAGGATGCAGAGAGGATACAGCGGATGTTTAACGGATGATAAACGGACATAGAACATTTGTTGCTCATATGTCGCGGATTTACATCATACACGGCGGAAAGTTCATCCATTCACAAAGTTTTGTGCAGTTCAAAACTTTTTGCACGGATGAAATCGCAGTGGACGGATCCTCGATGGATCGAGCATATGAAACACACATGCAATGAGTACACAACGGATGCATAGCATTTTCCAATGGATGGCAAGCTTTTTTTAATGTTTTACATCCTCTTTGCATCCGTAAGTGCAGTGAGACAGGGCCTTAAGATGCCCTGTGTGTGTATGGAGTTTAGTCCTGTATTTATATCCCAACGTATCTCTTTGAGAGCTCAAAACAGGGTCAGTCAAGGACTCTTTTAATTTTAGCTCCGAGACACAGCTTGGTGTGAATGGTTTTGCTAAAAACAAGTAACTTTTGACTTGAATGAAGCCCGAACTTAGATTTCCCCTAGTTCAAGTCCACCATTTTAACCATTTTACTTTAGAAGTTAGTGAGTTTGCTAGTGATCACAGACACAACCATTTTGGCAAATCTTACCTTATGTTTTGGGGACTCAGTGGCTAACTTAGCTTGTTGATCAGAAAGTTTAGCAGTTCAGCAGTTCGAATCCCTAGCACTGCGCAATGGAGTGAACTCCCATTACTTGTCCCAGCTTCTGCCAACCTAACAGTTCAAAAGCATGTAAAAATGTGAGTAGAAAAATAGGAACCACTTTTGGTGGAAAGGTAACAATGTTCTGTTACCTTCCCACCTTCAGCATTTAGTTATGCCAGCCCCATGGCTATGGAGAAAACTTCGGACAGTGCTGGCTCTTTGCCTTCCGCCTCCTAGAGCTGGAAATGACTAGCACATATGTGCGAGGGGAACCTTTACCTTTACCTTACCTTATGTTTGAAACATAGTGTCATTGGAATCTTAATTCCTTTATAAACTCTAAAGAATCTTATATACAACAGAATTTAAATACCACCATTTGGGATGAGATTTGATAAATTTGCATCGTAAAGGATATTACATTGGATAATGAATTGTAAATTACATCTCCAGAACAATTTGTATTTCCATTTAGACACTAACACAACCTAGTTTTTTCTGCTTTTGTTTTTTGCCCCAGTAGAGTATGATAAACAAAACAAAGCCTTATATTTTTTTGAAGCTTCTTAGAAGGAGGCCAGGCATCCCAGCTGCTTTTGCTGAATATAATGAATTATCTGTTGAGTATGTAAATCTGCAAATGGAGTTCCCTTTATTCCTATAAGATGAAAATAAACATTGTAAAGAAAGAAACTTGAAAGAGGTTTAGCAAGTGTAGAGGAGATGATATATATGTATTTGATTTTCTTCCAAGACATTAAGAAAATGTGTATCTGCCTGCACAGCAACATGTTGGTATTAAAAAAAATTAACTCAGGTTGAATCCTGCTTCCTAAATACGATCTTTCTTCCTTGTGATAATGCAGACTACTCCATCTAATGTCTTCCAGAGTGGGTGGTCATGATAAATAAAACACATATACTGAATCTCATTAATGATGATCTTGTACATTTGCTTGCATGTAATATTTTCTAATTTTACATCATTGTTATGGAATTAGGTGGCTTTTTTAAATAAATGAAGCTACCTATTCTTAGTTTTTATTAAACTTTTTTTTTGGACACCAGTTGTCCCGAAGACTGTTGTACTCATCCCTTTCTTACTTTTACATTCACAAATTATTGCTAAATTGTGTTTTGCTGTTTTTCTAGCCTTGATTTCTGTTGAACAAATGGAGATCACCTTGCACACTCTGCATACATTTTAGATTTTTAAAGCCTACAGAAAGGTAAAGTAGAAGAGGTATTAGAATAATGTGAATTACACACTAATGATAAAATAAATTCTGGGAAATTTTCAAAATTTTCTAGAATACTGCCAGTTTCTTGGGTCATGGGCATTTTATTTTCAGAATAAATCTTACAGTTTAAAGATAACAGATAACAGATAATCAGAGTTGGAAGGGACCTTGTAGATCATCTAGTCCAACCCCCTGCCCATGCGGGAGACCCTACACCATTTCTGACAAATGGCAGTCCAATCTCTTCTTGAAAGTCTCAAGTGATGATGCTCCCACAACTTCCGAGGGCAACTTCTGTTCCATTGGTTGATTGTTCTCACTGTCAGAAAATTTCTCCTTATTTCCAGGTTAAGTCTCTCCTTGTTCAGTTTCCATCCATTATTTCTTGTCTGGCCTTCAGGTGCTTTAGAAAATCGCTTGACCCGTCCCTCCTTGCCCCTCAAATATTGGAAGACCGCTATCATGTCTCCCTTGGTCCTTCTCTTCACTTGACTAGCCAAGCCCAGTTCCTGCAACCGTTTGTTGTAAGTTTTAGCCTCCAGTCCCCTAATCATCCTGGTTGCTCTTCTCTGTACTTTTTCTAGAGTCTCAACATATTTTTTATAATGTGGTGAACAAAACTGGATGCAGTACTCTAGGTGTGGTCTTACTAAGGCTTTATAGAGTGGTATTAGTACTTCCCCTGATCTTGATTGTACCCCTCTGTTAATACAATTTAGGATTGCATTAGCTTTTTTGGCTGCTGCTGCACACTGCTGGCTCATATTTAGCTGGTCGTCCACTAGGATTCCAAGATCCCTCTCACAGTTACTGCTAATGAGCCTGGTTTCATCCAGTCTATATGTGTACTTTTGGTTTTTCTTGCCTAAGTGTAGGACTTTACTTTTCTCTACATTGAATTTCATTTTATTAGATATGGCCCAGTGTTCTAGTCAAGATCCATCTGGATCTTGAGCCCATCTTCTTGGGTGTTAACTATTCCTGCCAGCTTAGTATCATCTGCAAATTTGATAAGTTCCCCTTCTATTCCCTCATCTAAGTCGTTAATGAAGATAATGAAGAGTACTGGGCCTAAGATGGAACCTTGTGGCCTCCCAATGCTTACTTCCCTCCATGTAGACTTAGACCCATGAAGGACTACTCATTGAGTATGGTTTGCCAGCCAGTTGCGAGTCAATCTAGTGGTGGGGCTATCTATTCCATTTTTTTCTAGCTTACTAAGAAGTAAGCTGTGATCTACTTTGTCAAATGCTTTGCTGAAATCTAAATATATTATGCCCACAGTATTTTGCTGATCTACTAATTTAGTCACTGTGTTGAAGAATGAAATAAGGTTGGTTTTGGCATGATCTGTTCTTAACAAACCCAAGCTGACTGCTGGCTATTACTTTACTGGTTTCTAGATGTTGGCAGATCTTTTTTTACTATTATCTTTTCCAGTATCTTACTGGATATTGAAGTTTGGCTGATTGGTCTATAGTTTCCTGGGTCTGGTTTTTTTTCCCTTTTTTGAAGATGGGAATCATATCAGCTCTTTTCCAGTCCTCTGGTAGTACTTCGGTGCTCCAGGATTTTTGAAAGTTATGGTGCAGTGATTCTGAAATGACCTCTGCCAGTTCCTTTAAAACTCTGGAATGTAATCCATCAGGCCCTGGTGATTTGTGTTCATCAAGATCAGACAGGTGTTCTCTTACTATTTTTTTGCTTATTTTAACTTTTATTTCTGGACTGTCTTTTATAGTTATGTTTTTGGTGGGTTGAGCTGTAGTTTCTTTTTGCGTGAAGACTGATGAGTTTAGCAGTTCTGCTTTCTCTCTGTTGCCTGTTACTTCCTTACTGTCTTCTCTCTTTAGTGGACCAACTGTTTCCTTGATTTTTTCTTATTATTTATATGTTGGAAAAACTTTTAATACTTGCTTCTGAGTAAATGATATGAATGAAGAGAGTATTTTCATCTCTACTTTTTTAAAATGATACTATATATCAAACTACTAATGGATCATCAGTTTCTGTGGTAAATCAATTGCCACATTTTCACTGGAGAACAAAATGAAATTGTGGAAAGAACCAGAGGACAGTAACACATATGTTTTTAATGGACGACAAACCAGTAGCTGTTGAATAATTTTCCTTGCTTATTTATTTACTTATTTCTGTATTTATAGTGCTTTTATTACACTGAGTGAGAAGCATTTTCTGATTTCATTCTACTGTTGCATCTAATTTATACGAGCAGTACTTAAATCTTGACAACACATTTCTTTTAATGGGATTCTGCCCTGAATCTTCTTAAAAGGCTATATTTTTTTCATGCCTGATCTCCCCTGATTGTTAGCTCTTTTACCCTTAGGGTTTTTGAGGTTTTTTTGACTTAAAACCATAAGAACATAAAAAATAATCATGTTAAATCAGGCCAGGGGTCATCTAAGTTCAGTATTTTGATTTTCATAACCTCAACAAGATACTTTTGTGATGATCATAAAGAGGAGATGTACTCCACATGTGCTATTGTTGAAATTTGTAGACATGCTGCCTTCATTTGAGAAATAATGGCTCTGGATGAACCTTTCTCCAAGCAATGTATCAATTCTCTTTAAAATTCTGCAAGTCAGTAGCCATTATTATGCCTTGTGGTAATGAATTCTTCAGATTCCCCATGTAAATAGCCCATTTCCCAGAAAATATGACCTACTCCAAAAGTAAGTCCCAGCTTGATTTTTACATGTGAGCCCAATGTAAGGCCTATCCCCAAATAAGCCCTAATTAAGATCTGGCCCACTCCAGAGTGCAAGGGTAAAAATTAAGCTAGGGTAGGGATGGGGGTGGAGCTGCGTTAATACTTACCTTTGGACAGTTGTAGCCAGAGGCCTTGCACAACATGACACCTGTCTTGCCAGCCCATTTCTTCTGCAGCCAGCTGAAGGCCTCTGTAGCTGATAACAATACCCCAGATTGACCTGGAGCTCTGTTATTGTCTTCAGAGGCCTTCAGGAAAACCTTGCCAGCTGCAGAAGAAGTTCCTGAAGGCCTCTGACAATGAAAAAGAGGCTGGGGAAGACGCGTGCAAGTGAGGATAATCAGTGGGTGACATCCCTCCAAAATAAGATCTGGTGCCTTTTTCGGTGGCAAAAAAATATAAGACAGGGTCTTATTTTCAGGGAAATACTGTGAAACACTATATAATAAATAGTTCCAGACATTCCAGCCTTTTCACATGGTTTTTGAGCCCCTGATAATATTGTTTGCTATCTCTTGTACTCATTATTCATTTGTTTACTCATTCATTCATTTTACTCATTCATTCATTTGTTTGTTCATTCATTCCCTGATGCTTTTTCAACTGTCAAAGTCCATTTAACTTAATGCACATCATCTTTTATAAGTATGCATTCATAACATTTTGCATGGACCTATTGGGACCAATAGAGACCTAAGCAAATTCTTAAAATTAGGATTTCCAAAGCTAATGGCAAAGAAATCACAAAGCAAGATTTGGGTTATGAAAAAAATTATCTAGCAGACTGACTGAGCAATTTCAATTCCAAAACTAGGTAACTCTGGGTGAACTTAATATAGAAAATCATTTTATCTAAGAGAGTCTCCAGCTGGTTAGTGGTTATAATTTTTGCGCTTAAATGCAAAAATATAAAACATAGGAAGCTGATTGAGAGAAGGGGAGAGATGATTCATGTCTATCCATCAATAAGTTTTCTTGCTGATGTTATATTTTAGGGGAAGATACTTATTTTGTGGACATAGTCCTGAGTAATCAAAAATGGCTTATAAGTATAGCTCTGCCGTAGCAAACATTGATCTGTCTCAATTAATATTTGGCCTCATTTTTATTAGCTATTCTCTTCAGAGTGAATCAGTGTTCTTAAGGTAGCAGATTTAGGAGTGAGTCATTCATCATAGCTTAGTTTAGGCTAGTTTAGGACTGGTTCAAGCTATATACAGTACATCCACAAAGCTACATGTCTCTACTAGGGTATACAGGAGACCTATTCTCTGATACAATGGTTTTCACACCTGTGAGATGTTCTTGTTGTTAGCAGGAAAAGTCCAAGATTCTGAATGGAAAATGCTGTTTTGAACTCTGTATGTAGAGATTACATTGGCTCCTGTTCATTAGAGATTAATTGAAACATATAATCTGACCTTGCAACTGTATGATGCAGTTGTTGTCCCATTTTGGTTTCATATTGAAATATTCATCACTATAGTTTCTTGAAGGAAAATGGCTTTTAAATATGTTAATGTGATACTAAATTATATACCAACATGGAATTCATCAGTATATGAATAACTTTAAATTTATTGAGTATGGGATATAGGAAATGAATTTGTTCCATTATGATGAAAATACTATGTTAGATTAATTATATATGTTCATTTCTGTCTGTGAATTTGTCTTCTATCTATCTATATTCTTCATATGTATATAAAGGTTTATTTTCTACAGTATATGTTGATAACTGTTTTTATACACCTGGTAATGTTTTAATTTTTTTCCCTTTTTTATATTTCTATATTTTGTCCATTTCCCCCTTTCCTTTTATTGTACATTAAAGAAACTAAAATATCATAAATCAATAATGCAAGGAACAAAAGATATCCTGGAAGACAATTTTGGTCTATAATGTCTTTTGTTTCCCCTCATTCTATGAAATTGCTAGGGAAAATGCTCCAGAACTTTGGAATTAAAGACTATATAGTAGTCTTTAACTATATAGTAGAATTGAGACACACTCAATTCTATTTTGCTCAAAACAACTTAACTTTGAACAGTTCCTAGCATTTGTAGCAGGCTGAATGAGAACAAAGAACCAATGTTGCTTTTTAAAAATGCAAACAAAGTATGTTGGAATTTGGAATTCATCCTGGCTAGGAAAACATTTACTTAAAAGTTTTTCTTTAAGAAAAAACATTTTCTTAAAACTCCATATTAGGTATGGAGTTTGGAAGTGGCAAAGATTCTATTGCACAAATAGGTAGTATACACCAGCTGTAAATACAATCTACATTGTATTTGCATATTGTCTGAACAGCTGTGTTTTTTCTTATTAAGAAATATCTTTAACAACATGCAGAAGCATTAGTTACCTCAAAATTTCATAACTCAGCTCTTGAAGCAATGTTTAAAATTTTAATATTGAATGGTCTCTAATTTTCCATGGTACCATTTCAAATGCTGGCCTTAATTTTTAAAGCACCTAATGGTGTAAATATTTGCAGAGCCACCTGTTTTGCTATGAACCTGATGGGTTCTTAACATCTATGAGAGGCCATTCTGAGATCTGTTCCCTTGCAGCAATCTCCACCTAGGGAATATGAAAATAGCTTTCTGGAGTGAGCTCTTAATAATATTCTATGTTTAATTTCCAAAGCATCCTAAAGGTACTTAAACCCATCATGTGTTTCCCCTAGTTTGTCATATCCCATCTATGGTGAGAAGAAATTAGTCTGGAATGGCTTGGAGTTCATCAGGTGCACTTGAAGGTTAACCTTTCCCTAATTCAGTTAAACTATAGCTGAGCACTGAAAGCAGTCAGTTGCTGTTGATGCCAGATCTTGTCAACTTTAGTGCTGCTCTGTGAATCAACAAATGACATGGAAAGAAAAAAAGAAACAAAGTGTTTCACTTTGACACCATTCGATGTTTTGTCCTGTGCTCAACATCCTCTGTAATGTTTTTTTTCCATGGCTGTCAAACCAGCATACTACACCATAATGCAATACGTGAGGACAGTTTCTATTGTGGACCAGTAAAAGGAGGTCATCAGTCTTTGTTCCACTTTATTCTTTTGCAAGACCCTAAGGAAATGGACTTTCTATTGGGCCTTTCTGACCACCTGGGTTGTGTTGATTTTCTAGGTAAGATTTTCACTGAGGTAGACTCCAGGAATTTAAAGGAGGAAACTCTCTCGACACAGCTCCCCCTCGATGTAAAGTGGGGTGGGTTCTTCAATCCATTGCAAAGTGACTTGAGTTTAAACAAAAATTAGCATATTGCACTGAATTCTCAATGACAATTCCCAATGATGAGACAAATCTGAAATTTATTACAGAAGTTTTTTTTATTCATACCCCAGAACATTATTGTCATTGAAATACAAATTGAAAGTATATAAGAATATATCATGCCTTTTTTGTTACCAGGCACACTTTCTCTAAATCCTTATTAATACCACTTCATTTTCATTTTCTCTCATCAATCAGAAATTAACAAAACAAATGTTACACCTGGTCCTGCATGTTTAACATTTGTAACTAAGTGTTAGCATCATTTGCTACCATTTATCAATAGAAGTTGAACACATTTTATGCTTCATAATGTGATTGTCTCATTTGCTTTGTGTTTAGCATTTTATATATAGGAGTCTAGAATATGATATGGTGCTAGTAAATTAATACTGTCAGAGTTTCTCATTCTGTAGTGTCACTGATTTCATGTCATCAATATTAAATTTGAATTATTAACCACAGGAGCAACCCTTCTGAAAGTCTACTGAAGAAAGATATCACATACTGTATATGTGAACAGATTTCTCTTGCAGAATACAAGTGAAAAAGTAAATTTACCATCAATCCTTGCATTTAGGACACTTACAGATCTGTGAAGCAAAGGAAAGCTGAAATAGGATCATAAGTAGAGTTGTGATTTCTATGAGAAACCACTTTGCTTAACAACTTTGTGATTGCTAAACAAGGACTTCCTGAATAAGTAAAAATTGCTATGCAGCTGAGAAGTAAAAGTCAAATATGAGCAACTAAAATACTTTAAAAATGCAAAGACACATTGCTCCCTGATTCCTCTGTTTTAAAATGTTTTATACTACAGTGCGTTATTTTCTGTTTTCAATCAGAAAGATTGAAAGTAATGCATTTTATTAGTTCTTTAGGTAAGTACATATAGTTACATAACAGTAAACATTCAGTGTTCTTTTTTGAATTTGACAAAGAGCTAGACAATTACTTCAACACCAATCATGGCAATTATCAAGTTACAGCAATATTTCTAAATTGCTGTTTGCCAAATATGGAAATTGAAATGAAGCATTTATGGCTATTTGTTGGGATCCACTCCTTCAATAGAATACACAAACAATTTAGATGTTGCCAGCAAGGTATGCATAGCTTATATGTACACAAAATACCCTGGCTGATAACTGTTTAATTGAGGGCTCTTTTGTACTTCCCAGTTGTTCCAATGTCAAAACAGGCACCAATTCATTTCTGGAGGCCAGAAATCAATAATGTCGCCCTCTATTAATTATCCACTGACCAGCAAAGTGAATCCAGGGCATGTTTTTCTTGTCTATTTCTAAAGTGCCATTTCTGGTTTAACACCTCAGGCCCTTGTATCTGGACTGGGATGTTTTATTTGCTCAGGGCTCACTTTTACAGTCCACTGGCTACTTTGCAAGGGGAAGAAATACTTCTTGAATTGACTCAATACTTACTATCTTCCGCAATTGTTTTTAAAACTGCATTCCAGCCTGAGTGCTAGAGTGGTACAGTGGCCTAGAGGTAGAGCGGTCGCCTCACAATCAGGAGGCTTTGAGTTCGATCCTAGGTGTGGTGTAGGGTAAATGGAACCTGTTGATGTTTAACTGTGAAGAGGAACCAATGTTAGATAGAGAGTAGCGAGGGACATATTTGACACAGAATGAAGGAACTGGATGGGAGGAATTAAGAAAAATAAAGCAGTTTGTGTGCAGAGAACTCACATGTTAGGAGTATTATTACAAAATATGACATGGTGTCAGATGTTCTGTAACACGGTAACTGAACAATGAGGTCTACCCAAAAGAGGAAAATGAGTGGTAGCGGGGATGAGCAGAATGAGGAAGGAGTTAGCAGAATGGCTAGTGCACCCAGTGCTACTTTTAACATCCAATCACCGGAGCCCTTTGATTTTTCCAAACCAAATGAGAGGACAAAATGGATAGGGCGATTTGAGATATTTAGGCAAGCAAGCAATCTCGCAATAAGCTCCAAAGAAAATCAGGTGAACACTTTGATTTATTGTATGGGAGACAAAGCAGATGATGTTCTGCGTGGCCTAAAACTCAGTGAAGCTGATCAGAGTCAGTATATTAAAGTAAGAGATGGCTTTCAGTCATTTTTTGTAATAAAAAAGAACACTGTGTATGAGCGTGTAAGATTTAATATGCGCAAACAAGAAGCAAATGAGACAGTTGATGTATTTGTCACAGCGCTGTATGCATTAGCACAACACTGTAACTATGGAGCACTACATGACGAGCTCATCAGAGACAGGATTGTGGGAGACTTGGTTGATACACGGCTGTCAGAACACATGCAAATGGAAAAAGACCTAAACCTGGATAAAGCTATTAATATGGCAAGACAATCTTAATCTCAGAGGAGATTAAAAAACAGCAAACCACATTGTGAACTGATGCTCGTGCTGTAAACCTAAAGGATGTGAACTCTTTGGACAGACTGTTTAAAGGCAGGCATCAGAAAGAAAAGCAAAAATTCAGCAGATCAAAGAATGATGGAGTAAAGCCTCTAAGCAGGCAGAACAAAAATGTTAAAGACCCCCAGTGTCACAAATGTGGTGGCATGCTTCACCCTAGACAGGAATGTCCTGCTAAGGATGCTAAATGCCATACATGTGGGAAAAAGGGTCATTATCAATGTGTATGTTTTGCAAGCAAGGCTGTGCATGGCATTGAGGAAGAGGAGAGAAGCTTCTTTCTTGGCTCTGTGACATCACATGTTGATCCATGGACTGTGGAAATCAGAATGATGGATAAAGACATCACGTTCAAGTTGGATACCGGAGCAGATGTAACTGTTGTTTCATAGAAGAATTTTGGCAACATTTTTCATAACACACAGGTGCTGGTGCTGCAAAAACAGAGAGACCTCTACTGGGTCTGGGGAGAATTCCACTGGAAGTGATGGGGTTTGCCAAACTACAGCTAAAGAAAGGAGCAAAACAAATTACAGAGAAGGTGTATGTGGTCAAAAATCTGAGTATGCCTTTGCTGGGACTGCCAGTATTGTAGCTCTTGGTCTGTTGGTTGGTGTGGACACTATTGACATGGAAAACCTGAAGTCAAGCTACCCTAAGTTATGCAGCAGCCTAGGGGATGTTCGACAACTTTATTGTATGAAGCTCAAACCCGATGCTGTGCCTTTCTCTTTGAAAACCCCAAGGATGATTCCCCTACTATTGATAGGGAAAGTCAAAGATGAGCTTCAATGCATGGAAAACTTGGGAGTAATCACTCGTGTGGAAGAGCCTACGGACTGGTGCGCAGACATGGTAGTGGTGCCCAAGAAGGACAGCAAAAAGGTGCGTTTGGGTGTGGACTTGACTGGCTTGAACAAGTATGTGTGTCGTGAAAAATACATTTTACCATCAGTAGAACAGAGTCTTGGAACACTGGCTGGTGCTAAAATGTTCAGTAAATTAGACACCAACATGGGGTTTTGGCAGATACCCCTCACCGAGGATTCAGCAAAGTATGCCACATTCATTATACCCTTCAGGTGATTCCACTTTAACCATCTTCCATTTGGCATTACTTCAGCGACTGAACATTTCCAATGTATGATGGCAGAAGTTACTCAGGGGCTGGAAGGTATAGTTTGCCACATTGATGATCTACTGGTGTGGGGACAGGACCAAGAAGAACATGACAATCGACTCCATGCAGTGCTAAAAAACCTGGAAAAGGTGGGAATCACTCTGAACGTGGATAAGTGAGAACTCTTCAGGAGTGAGGTGGTCTTTTTGGGTTACATCATCTCTGATGCAGGGATATGACCTGTCCCAAGGAAAACAGAGGCTATCAGAACTCTTAAGGAGCCCTCTAGTGTGAATGAACTGAGGAGTTTTCTTGGCCTGGTAAACCAGCTGGGGAAGTTCATCCCTCAGTTGGCAGAAAAAGACAAGCCACTTTGTAATCTCCTTTCTAAGAAAAACTGTTGCGTTTGAGATGTGGAACAGGTCAGAGCATTTAAGACATTGAAAGATGCTTTGTCTTCCCCTCTGGTGCTGGCCATGTATGATCTGAACAAAGTGATAAAAGTGTCAGCGGATGCATCATCATATGACTTGGGCGCCATTCTTCTTCAAGAGTGGGGAGATAAATGGAAGCCTGTGGTTTACGTGTCGCGTTCACTCACTCCAACTGAACAACACTATGCAAAGGTGGAAAAAGAAGGCCTGGCTCTAACCTGGGCATATGAAAGATTTCAGGATTTCCTCCTAGGAAAGCTTTTCTGCCTGGAAACTGACCACAAACCACTTGTCAGTTTGTTTGGAGACCAAGCACTAGATCTTCTACCCTTGAGAATTCAGCGATTCAGGATGAGGCTCATGTATTACTCTTACTACATTGTGCATGTGCCCATAAAGTCACTTTGGACAGCAGACACATTGTCACATTTGCCGATGGACTCTCACATGTCCAAAGCAGAACTGGAGCTGATGGAAAGCACAAACATATATGTAGACTGTGTTGTAGACACCTTGCCTATTAGCCACACATATATGGAAATCATAAAAGAGCAGTTGCAAGCTGATAGTATTTGCTCTCGAGTCATGAAATTGTGTGCAGATGGATGGCCAGTGCGTGCAAAACAGGAACCTGCACTGAGAGGATACTGGCCAGAACAAGCTATACTCACTGTACAAGATGGATTACTCCTGAAAGACACTAGGCTTGTGATCCCATCCACTCTGAGGAATGAGGAGTTGGAGAGGCTGCATGAAGGACACCAAGGGATGGTGAAATGCAAAGAACGTGCTCATCAGTGTGTGTGGTGGCCAGGACTCAGTCAGCAGGTCAGTGAAATGGTGCTCAAATGCAGGACATGTATTCAAGAGTGTCAGAATCCTAAAGAGCCACTCATGACATCTCAGTGCCCTGAAAGACCATGGCAAAAGTTAGGGACTGACATGTTTGTACTTGGAAGGAAAACATACTTCGTTGTGATAGACTGTTTCTCCAGATATGTCAAGATTGCACTGTTATCAAACATTAAGTCAACTGATGTCATTGTCCATCAGAAGTAAATCTTTGCCTGGCATGGGATTCCAGAGGAGTTGATGTCAGACAATGGACCACAGTTTTCTGGCCAAGATTTCTCTCATTTTGCATCCACATATGGGTTCAAACACGTTACCAGCAGTCCAAAGTTTCCACAAAGTAATGGAGAAACTGAACGTTCAGTTCAGACAGTGAAAAGTCTCTTAAAAAAGGCTAGCAACCCTTTTCTGGCCCTGCTTGTCTACAGAGCTACCCCTCTACATAGTGGGTTCAATCCGGCTCAGCTCTTATGGAGTGAGGTCTTCATACCACTGTGCCAACCCTTCCCCCTCAGCTAGACCCAGCATTGCCAGATGTTGACTATTTTGCTCATAAAGAGAGAGAGAAGAGGAAATTGAATACTGAATACTACAACAGGAGACATTGTGCAAAACCTCTTAGTGATTTGGTTCCAGGAGAGCATGTATGGGTCACTGATGCAAAAGAATCTGGGACTGTGCTGCAGAATTACACAAGTCCAAGGTCATATCTGGTGGATGTACCTGAAAGTGTGGTGAAATGCAATCATCAGCACTTGATACCCTTACACACACATGCAAGTGAAGGAGGAGTGGTGGAGCAGCAGGAGTTGCCAGAGACAAACAGTGAACAAGTTTCTAAATCACCTGGGAAAATACTTAAAAACTTTCCTAGTGTGACAGCTATCCAGACAAGATGATGATAATTCCATCATAAGTGCTTTATTAGCACTTCCCTTGCAAGTACAATAGAAGTATTGTGATTCAAATCTTGATTTTTTTTTTTAAATTACTAGTTTGCTTTCTTTGAACTTGTTACTTTTGTCTGTCTGTCCATCCATCCCTCTGTCCATCTCTCCATGTCTTCATTGGTATACCATTTCAGCATTTTTCAGACACATTTTACAATCAACTTTCCTCAGACTGTACCAGAGTAAAAGGCCTCTGGTGTTTAGGTAAATTGAGTTTAATTGGTTATACCATAGGAAGGCAGAGGAGTACTTGTTGGATTCACTGGCAGTAAATGTTGGGAATCTGGCTAGATCCACTTGATGCTTTGTATCTGTTACCTGCTATTGAATTCTTTGGCCTAATTATATCCCTTGCTGAATAGAAGACAAGATTTTAGTTCCTATTTCCATGGAGACTGAAAATCTTTCACATACAATTAATGGGGCAAAGCCAAGGAGGAAAAAAAAAAAAAGATCAGTTTAAGCCAATAGTTGAGTATGGACACTCAGACCTTAGGCTCCACTTTCATGAGACCTGCAAGACTTTGGATAAAATAGTTTTCTTCACTTAATAGTCAAAATAAGTCATAAGTAAGATTTTCTTTGAGAATGCCTATCAGATGTTCATGTTACTGGATGAATAATCCCACTTTTCTTTTGGCTTTTTCAGCATCTGATATGACAAAGTCTTGTCAAAACAGCAACATTGCTGGTATTTTGTACCAATTTATTTCTGCTGATATTTCTGGGGAAAGCAAAGCAAAGCTGACCAAAGTAAAAAAGCTAAGCAATGGCGTGTCTGTGAACTGAAAAAGTGCTATGTCATATAGGCCTGTCTAATATATTTGAATGCCATCAAGTTCTATGGGGGAAAATCTTTGCAAGATGTCGAAATTATTCTCATAGAAGAAGACTATACAGTATGTAGCTCAGGGTTGAACAATGGAATCCTTGGTGCATTCTGAGTTTGGCTAGTTACTTACAAATGTTTCATTACCCAACTAGGTAACATCCCTAGTGGTCTAATAGAGCGGTACCCATCCCGAGATCATGGCCTACTAATTGGCCATGAGCCATTTGGAACCAGGCCATGGAAGTGATGGGCAAATGCACACCTCCCCACATGCACAAGCAGTGGGTGAGAACACGTGTGCACACTCTATTTGCATGAATGGCAGTTGTGCATGCCTGCTGCTCACACAAATGGAGCTGTGTGCATACATTTGCTGCCTGCTTGCACAGAACCGTCTTCTCTCCCCTCCCATCAGTCCGCAAACCAGAAAGGTCAAGAAACTCTGCTTTAATAAACAAAAAACTCAGAAGGAACCAAGGAATCTAGAACGATTCTAATCATTATTATCTGGCAAGCTGGCCTTCAGTCCACATTTTTATTGTCTTGATGGACCGCCCTATGTGAGCTCCACCTAAAATCCACCTGTATTTATTACTAAAGCAAAATCACAGTAGAAGTCTAATTTTCTGTAGCATAAAATATTTTTGTACTGCTTTACTCAGTTATATAGGCACAATATTTGGATGTGCTAAATTTTTTCTGGGACTTCAGCAGTTCAAATCTATCTGGATAGATTGCAAGTGTGAAATGGTACAAGAAATTGAACTGAATGTGACCAAATTGAAATTGAACTGAATGTGATCAGTTTAGGAAACTTCAAATGGTTTTCCCACATGGGCTAATGTGCTTTAATGGTCCTGATAGATGTGAATAAGATGAGTATAATTTGGTGTTTATTTGGAAGTTTTAAACCTCTGAATCAGATTGTTCTTCTAAATCAGTTCAATCTTCTAAAAGGAACTGAATTATAATCTGCCTGTTGGGGCTGGAGAGCAAGTGGCTAATTTTAAATGCAAGATTTGTTCTGGGGATTTAAAAAATTCTTTACAAAGCTTCTTTAGAACTGCAAGTACTCAATCTAATAACTGTTAATTATTTATAATGACATATCATCCCCATAAGAACAGCAATTGCACTGCCATGTATTTAGTATCATGTCAGAAAACCCGCACAATCACGCAGGAGCCTTAGAAATATATTCAGTCCAAAATATAAATCTGCACATGAACAGCATTTTATTTTATTTTCTAAAATAGAAAAGAAATTGAAAAATACAATTCATCATCATGTTTAGATAAACACACCATTTTTATAACTGCTTAATATATTGAACAACCAAGCCTGTGTTAAATTTGCACAGATTGCCAGTTTCATTGCCAGTATTAAAATAAGAGTTGCTACTTGTTTTTTCTTTTATTTCAAATATGGAAGTTGCATTTCAAATCAAAGATAAAGTCAACAATTTGGGATTGCTGTCAAGTGGAAGAGGAAAGACCATAAACCTTGTAAAGAACTAGCCTAATTGTTAAGAGGCCAGCCAACATCAAGATTGGTCCCACCAGGACTCTGACTCTGATACTGGAGAAGCTGTTGCAGCTGAACCACTGGAATATCAGCCTCAGGAAACACAAGCCAGGAATCACCAAGACCAAGGGTGTCAAACTCATGACAACATGTCAGATGACATATCACAACTTCCCCCCCCCCTTCATTAAACCAGGGGTAATGCATCTGGCCCATGGGCCACAAGTTTGATACCCCTGACTAATCAAATACTGGTGCAATTGAAACAGCTAGAACAGTTAAATTAAGACATTGAGTCTCAAAGCCCTAAGACTTGGAGATTAGAGTGGAGAGCAGAGCGAAGCTGTTCAGAGAAGCTCCTTGCAAGTAAGAAAGTAACACTCTTAATTAAAGATAATTGGCTGCTGCTTGATTTAAGAGGCAGCCCTGACTCATTCATGGATTTGCCTGCCTGTGTACTAAGGCAAGGCTTAGCAATTGAAACATTTTTGATAGATTAAATGTGACAGAGAAGTTCTATTTGTAGAATGTCAGAACAAATTGCATAATAGGGACACTCAAAAATCAAGGACAGATTAAAGTTATCTCTTCCTAAACAGAAAAACTATTGAGGAGTAGAAATCTATAACCAGTCTTGTATTTATTAGATGTATATCTGTTGGCAAAAATGGGAAATCGACTACTTTATAAAAAAAGTGTGGAATACATTTTACACATATTTTCATAAATAAGTAGAAAAAACTCAAATATCATTTTATATTTAGGTAAAACTAGGGACAGAGTGACTATAGCCATTTCTCTTTCTTTCAGCTAGGATAGAAATAAGTAGATAATTGGTGTATTGCAAAACAATGCATTCATCTCTAATAAATTCCATAGACATTCTTAGAAAAAAATAATAATAGAGATGGTTATAGCTCAATTTGTTTCAGTGTGTTTCAAACTGTCCAGAAAAAAAAGTTGGAGGATGATACCACATTGTAGAGGGATTGTTTTGTGTGTGCGTTCAAGTCAGTGTTGACTCTTGAAAACTATCAGTATCAGTTCCTACATGTTTTCTTGACAATTTTTTTTGGAGTTGGTTAGCTCTTCTTCCTAGGATTAAGAGTAGGGGACTAGCTCAAAATCATAAGTCTATTCTTTAGGAAGGACTAAAACTCACGGTACCTGGTTTTTAGCTTGATGTTTTAACCATTACACCAAACTGGTTCACTAGCAGGAGTTGAGAATTGTGAAACCAAGCAACTTCCTCAGCTTGTCTTCTAGTAAATTCCACCAGTAATAGGTTAATCTTTTATGGTGGACATGAAATGCTGTCAACCATGAATCTATAAATAAGATTGTACTCTAAACTCCAAGAATCCTTCCATGTAGAGGTGAGAAGAAGGCATTATAAATTTGATTCTCTTTCCATTCAGATAAAAAGGAATGTTATGTGTGAGAATGCTAATTTTTTTCTTAAATGTGCTACAGAAGAACCATACAAATAGACAGGTTTGACCATAATAGAAGAAAGTCTTATAAGAAGAATTATGTGAGATTGACCTCTGTTGACCCTTTTTGAAGCTGCTTGTGGATTTTTTTCTTGTCAACACTCCAACGGAATACTTTCAAGATGGCAACTTCTAAAAATGCGAAATATTTTTACAAATTTGGAAATCAGTCTAGGGGTAAGGAGTACATAGAAGCATCAGGACTGTTTCTGTTTAATTTTGTGCTTTTCCCTCTCTGCCTATCTATTGGCTTTTGGTGGAATAAAGGATTTTATCAATATTAAAAAACGAATGGCAACTGGGCAAGATCTTAGAATATAGAAAAGGAGAATATAAATATAAAATCTAAAAGACTTGAATAAGCGATTTTTATTTAAACTATTCTTTGTATATAATACCAGTTCTATTTTTGCAACATACTGATTGTATTTGTACAACTTTGCCAGCCCTTGGGGTAACCAGATGTTACTTAAAACTTCCATCATTTTCCACAAGAAATCTGCTTAATTATGCCTTGAAGATGTTCAACAAAAACTACTGTATTAGACCAATGCATTTCATTTAATGTACTACTCTATCAACTATTTGAATTCAAACTTTATATCAAATATAATAAAATGCATTCTATTAAATCCAAAGTTTTATTATGTTAATAACTAAAAACCAAAGAGTGACTGCTTTGAAAGAATGCAGCCCAGAGCCATTGTCCTTTATTCCAGGATTTCATCTCAGGGTATGAGGTTTTAATTTTTCAAATGTCTTTATTATTAAAGAGATACATTAATTTCCAAACCAGCAATATAATGCCTGTTCTAAATTTTCTAGGTTTTTCAAAAATGTAGCTGTATAAGTTGCATGCTTTCATTTGAGTAATTGTGATTAAAACCAACCAAGCATCTTCTAGTTTACATGACATAAAATGTTATTAAAAATTTGGAAACAGAAAAATCTAATTTAGCATTATTTTGTTGTTATAATTTAGATGTGTGTGTATGTTTGCAAGGCACACCAATAGATACGCTTACACATAATGAACCTAACAATTTAAAGCTTGGCAGAATGCCAGAATGTCTTAGTGAATGCTAAATTTTCCATAGGACGGTTTCTGGGTATTTTAATGCATTCTACAATATTTGAGGATCTGCCAATCCATCTGAATTTATTTTGAATGGCAGCACATCTGCCAAATGTCCTAGTTGATTTACTCTATGGACAACTTTTAATTAGCATTCAGTACATACATCTGCAGACTAGATTAACTGACAGTGTCTTTTGGGTACAAAAGTATTTTTGGCTTTAAATCTCCAATAATAATACAATTAATTCATTTTAATGGACACGTGTTAATGTGCACACAACAGAACTAGTTCTCCCTATTAAAAAAAATCATTATTAATTGCTTGGTGTTAAATTGGTGTTAAATAGTAAGAGAAATAATATCAGAGACTAATTTTTTTGCATATAAAACACAATGAATACTCATTTTAACCTGCATATAAAATACAATGAATACTCATTTTAATTAACCATTTGGGGGAGGGTATGCCCATTACTATGTGTATTTCATTAAGTACATCCTTTGCATCAACTACATAATTTGCATTATGATGTATTCATACACACTTAACATTATGCAAATGATGCAAACTGAGGGAAATAATGCAAATTCCTTAATTATGGATGATATCTGAATAGAAAATTATCAACTTGGAGAAACTCTTAAATTGATTTCTGGTAAAGGAATAGCAGTGAAGCAACTAAAAAATTAAATATACCGGTAGATATTGAAAAATACATTTAGGGGTGCTACCAGGCAATCTAGAAAATTGGGAAAGTTTTTTATTTTTGCTGTAATAGACTGTTTTTAGATAGCAAATGATACCATAAAGAGATCTGAATACACACATAGATACTCATAACTCTAGAATATCCTCTTCCAACCTAAAAATGATTAGGAAAATCCAGGGTAATACAATAATGCCCAGTAACAAATTTAGCTCTGATTTGTACCAACTACTGCCTTTTTATTTATTTGGTTAAATGTTAGAATATATTTAAAAAGTTAAGCAAAAATGTAAATTAAATTAAAAAAGAAAAGAAAAAAATGGAACAATATGTAGTTTAAATTTATTTTATTGAAAGTTGGACTGTGGAAGTATAGTTATTTAAAAGCAAATAAATTAGATCTCTTGGTTGAACTGACATTTCAAACTGAGTCAAGAAAATTTGAATCAGATACTGCCAAATGAACTTGGGTGATATGAACATTTCTATGGGTGTGCAGAAATGATTCCTCCTACCAAATGGATATGGAAATCCATATTGAATTAAACCTATTATGCAATTTGAACATCCAAAGGTATGTATTTGCAAGTGAGATCATTAATAATATGCTGCTAGATGAATCCCTCTTTGTCAAGCTATGCTGTTGGTTATAACCTAATTTATAAAGAATTACTAGTGTCATAAAGACTTGATTTGGAGAGCATCATTACTGAAAATATTTGATAACATAAGTTGGGTTAATGTAAAAATGTGAGTTATACTATAAGAATAGCAGAGAAAATGAACATCAAGAATTTTTATCAATAAATACATAAAATGGTTCTCAACAATTCAATAATGGGTATGTAGAAAGGGAAAGAAAACCTTCTCAAGTTATTCCTAGCTATCAGAAAGCATTTTATCATGTCTTGCACAAAAAACATTGCAAAACTGGGTTGCAGTTAAAATGGCTTAAAGTTTACTTGTCAATGATCCATGATGTAAAGTTTTGGTCTAGTATTGGTTGTATGAGGTGGCAGTCAGGATGAGAAATATGGTGACAGATGAAATTTATGGCTATGGAATAATTCCTATTCAAGAATGCTGCTGTCTCTGTCTCACCCACCCACAAGTAAGTACATGCAACATTTCAAATCAAGGCAGCACTAATGATTATTTCCTTCTGCAGGTACAGAGAGAAACATCTGCTGTCAGCAAAAGAGTTGCCATTTCTCAGAGTAGGTGAAGGCAATATGTTGTGAGGAGAAATTCACTTCTTGGCTATAAACAAGATTTATTCCAAATTGTTTTCTCACAGAAACCTACTTTCAATTTGTAATGCTTATAGTTTCTGAAAATGTCTGCTACAATATCTCTATTAGAAATGTTGTTTGAAAATGATAGCATTGATTCCAGTGGGGAGATATTCATTTTCTGGTAGTTCTAGAATTCAGAGAATAACTCCTGCTATTTTTCAAACTAAATATGAACACACCACACCAAAGCATTACTTTAATTATGCATTAGATCTAACATCTAATTGTGGCAGATTGCCCTGAACATTTCAGTTTAGTGAATAGCATGTACCAAACCAACCATATTGTCAGGCATGTTAATCAACGCAAATATGAAAATGTAGTAATCTTAAATTAATTGTTCCTAAGTAAATTATTACTCTCTCAAGCCCTTATTAGTGAGGAACAATTTACCACAAGAAGGAATAAAGCACCCTTCTGGTATTTGTGAATAAATGCCATTGCTTCCTTTTATTTCTGATTTTTTAGGGAATACTGTAACTTTATTACTATATATCAAAAGAAAGCATGAAGTATAATGCATAATCATGTTTATTAATTATAAAAGTGGAAATTATATATTTGCTTATTCTTACAATGTATCATTGTATGTAAGAAAACTCTTTCTTCCAAAACTTTAAGATGGCCTTCTTATTTGACACTGTCCTCTTTACCTCTGCATATTCACAGTAACATATAGAAAAATGGAAAGAAATAGTTCAGCCAAGATATTTTATAAAAATTTGAACCTAGGACTTTCTGGTTCTAGCAGATCAGATTAACTACTAGTCTACTTGACTCTTTCTTCTATAGGCAGTCCTTGACTTATGACCATTGTATAAACAAACATTTGAAGTTATAAGGCTCCTGAAAAAGAGTAATTTACAACTGGTCCTTTGCATTTAAAACAAACTTTGCAGCATCCCCTGGTTATGTGATCAAAATTTAGGTCCTTGGCTCTTGGCATGTATTCATAATGGTTTCAACATCCTCAGGTTTTGTGATCACTATTTCCTAACCTCCCAGGGGGCTTACAACAAGCAAAGTAAATGGGAAAACCTGGATTCATTTAATGACTGCATGATTTACTTAACAACTATGACAAAAAGATTGTAAAATCAAGCATAACTCACTTAATGATTATATTGCTAAGTGACAAAAGTTGTAGGCCCAATTATGGTCATAAGTTGAGGACTAACTTCCTGTCTATCCTCGATTAAAAATCCTATGTTTCTATTAGGATACAAAATATTTTAAATCTATCTAGTATATTTAGAAAAAAAAATGTACATTTTTTTCCCCACAAGCTTAACTTGTCGTATTCTTTTTTAAATTTTTCCTAGATGTACATCCAGACAACAACTCTTACAGTGTCCTTAAGTTTAAGTGCTTCTGTCTCTTTGGGCATGCTCTACATCCCCAAGGTTTACATTATCATTTTTCATCCAGAACAAAATGTGCAAAAAAGGAAGAGGAGTTTCAAGGCTGTTGTCACTGCAGCCACAATGCAAAGCAAGCTGATCCAAAAGGGAAATGACAGACCAAATGGCGAGGTTAAAACGGAACTTTGTGAAAGTCTTGAAACCAACAGTAAGTCATCAGTAGACTTAACCATGGTCAAGAATGGCAGCACTTCCTAATAGATGTACGTTCACAGGAATGTTTCATAAATTAATATTTTTCTATTTTGGCTTGCCATGCATGAACTAGACATGTGTCAAAATTCATGTGGTCATTTTGTTAAGAAGGTTTTAACAAAGCCAATGTGTCTATGAACTGATATATTTAATATCTTGCATTATTTGTTACATAATTTAGCTTTGAGTAGTATGGATGGCTTAGGATTTCAGTATTACCTTAATTAAATAAATAAACATTCCTTGTTTAGCAACCACCTCATTTAGCAACAATACATTGAACAGTAAAAACAACCAATTGTCATATATAAAAGCTTTGCAGGACTGTAAAGCTGAAGTAAGATCATTAGCACAGTTATGGTTTCACTTAGCAACTACTTTGTTTAGTGAATGAATTGCCTGTTGCTAAATGACAACTCCATGTGTTACCCATACAGATAATTATAGCACCTATATAAATATCTTGCCATATACATATCATATACATATATATAGTTAAATGTCATATTATTAATATATTTAATAATGGAACATTGAAATTAATACTATATCCAGATAAATATCTTATCCATTCATTTTTTAAAGGTTCTGATAACCTTCAGTCTGTTATTTTCCAAATAGTTCTTCTACCTGATCAGATTTCAGGTGTAGAAAGATATTTCATGTTGGTTTGATTTTCCTAATGACAAAGAGAAGTCTTTATAAAGTAAAAGGGTTTATTAAGTGGGCAAAGGCAATTCCACTTATATTACCATGGTGTACATGGAATCATTTGATATGCAAATCAAAAACTTTGTCTACAGTTTACATGGCAATGATAAAATTCAATTTACAAATCAGAAGAACTTTATACAGATAACTTACTAGAAATTAGATCTAGCAAATCCATTTTGACAGCTTTAAAAGAATAAATTGCTAATATTATTCCTCTTCATTTACATATTTATTATACCAGCAAACATGCAAATACAACAGGCCTGGCCCTTGAATTTTGACACATCTCTAAACAATGTTTTCCTGTAGTCTAATGATTGCATCAAATGGCAGCATGTTGTCATGGCATGTTATACTAAATTTATACTCCTGTTATTTGTTTATATATTCTTATATAATTAAAAGGGAAATAGATCTGAACAAAGTTGACAAACTTAACGCAAAAACTGAATTTCCTTATTAATACAGAAAGCTCAATTTTTTTGTTTCCCTTGCTGATACGAGAAATTTTTGTAACATGTTTATTGAAACCATTTCAGGATGTAGAGAAAATTTCCATTTAGTCTCTTAAAAGATTAGAAGGTTTTTCTTGAACCAGAAATTACAGATTATGTGAATATTTTTTTCCATTTCTTGGGTCAAGTTGGAGTTTTTACAACTGTCTTAATTTCCCAAAAGTGATAAAACATACATTTTAAAAAGTCTACAGATTTCCAATGCCTGGGTTTCTATTTTATACTTCCTCTAGGTTATCTGGATTAAATTCTGGGATTCAGAATTCTCACAACATTTTCAAAAGATATCCTTCTTTTTTACTCCAAATAGTTTGTGGAAACTTTTTAGAGATACTCTTACCATGGGATGTCTTCAAAATCATTTTAAAAACTATAATAGCACCTAGATTACTTTAAAAGAAAATATTTCTTCTTGCTAACAGTTGGTGACCCTTAGCTCTCAAATTACTTTCCCAGTGACAGTTATGACACATTAATTTTAGTACAAGGACATCAGTTCAGAATATGTCTCCGTTGCAGAGAAAAGAAACAAGGCCTGATCCTGAAGCATACTATTTCACTGAGACTTCACTTACAAGTATGTAACTTGTAATTTACTTGAGCCAATTACAACAATAATAATCACAACACATATTTTCCCAATAGAGTATGCTTTGAAATTAGTTTTAAAACTCATCTTTCTTCCACAAAATAATTATTCAGTATTAAGGATTAAATTGTTTCCAGTCTTCTTACCATTACTTTACACTATCTATAATTATTATAATTGTAGTTCATTTTCTAGGGTGCTACACTATCTTAGAATATCAACTAGATATGATCACATATCTGGCTTTGAGACATGACTATATCAATTAGCTGTGGCTGACAATGAGCTAATTATGTCAGAACCTTCCATATGGTCATATTTTTGAAGAGTCTGTGGGCTAGAAATTTATGCTTGATGCCATTCTTCTTACTATTAAGCCCACCATGATTCCAAGCATGGGATCAATACTGTAATCAATATGCTATCAATAGTATCTCTAAATGTTTCTATGTGTTCGGAAAGCTTTTAAAGCTGAACTGGGAAAGAGCAACAAGGGAAAGTTGCTGCCTTCATTCTCTATTTGTAATCATGAATGGGATATTGGTCTGGCCCGTCAAGGTTTGAATTATAATATGAAGGGCCTGAAGGACTTGAGCAAATCAGCAACAATATTAGTAACCATCAGGATCCTACATTCCATTCAGGCTCTGGCATATTTAAAGTTTTAATTATTATTGAATAAGGATAGATAAATTGACCTCTTCCTCCAGTAGGAGAAATCTATTGGGGGGATGCATAAAATCTGAAGGATTCCTGGGGTTGAAACAAAAAAGGTTTTATATATAAGACCTTTTATTTTTATTTTATTTTTCTTTCTGTATCCATTTTAGATTGGACAGAAAATAAAGCTAAATAAGAATAGATTATAAAGGATTTTATAAAAATTAATTAATAACCAAGGAAAAATAATATTTAGATTTTCATGCTTTCCATTTCTTGGGAATAAACCACTTTCAGAAAAAAATTGACCTTGTCTGTCTAAAAATGCAGGAGTGTCTGGGGAGAGAATAAAAAAAGATGCCATTGCAATAATGTGATGGAAACCCCATTAGTTTTTACTTATTCTGATTTTAAGCTTTCCGTTATCCAGATTCACATCTGTTGGCAGAATTATGAATTAAGATTAGATTTTTTTCTTAAAATGATGTCACTGCAATGAGAATGCAAGTTTCTCAGACTATTAGTAGAGAAACCTGAAATTATCAGAATATGTCCTTGCTTGCTCTCTTTGTATACACATATATGGACATATATATGGATATATAATTCACTTTATCTAAACAAGTAGAACAAGTTATGCTTTCTTTTAGCAAAATAAGAAGGTATTTCTTTGTATTTATTTATTTAATTTATATTGCCGCCTATGCCACTTATTGGAATCTTAGTTGCAAATGCTTGATAGAAAAACAGAAAAAGCAACTATTTAGGGAGGCAAAATATATGTATTTCCATTTGTTTATTCAAAACTGGTCTTTAAAAGCCTGTTCTTTGGGTTTGTTATGTATATCTACGCGTTCCTCTGATTATCTCTGAATATCTATGCTTTCCATGTTTCAACTCACAGGGTTTGACACTGAAATACTACCTCTTGGGGTTGTAAAATCCCCAAATTAGGAAGTTCATTATAGTGAATTGTGGATGATACCTAAGAGAATATTAATGGAATCAAGAAATAAGTGGAAATCTGAGAATACTGGTTATTTTTTATTTTATTTTTAGATCCTAAAATACAGTTCACAAAAATCAAGATAATTTTTTTTTGTAAATTCCACTGTTAGTTTAGGCTTCTTATTCAACTGAGGAGCATTGGAGCTGCTATAACTTCAGCATTTTAAACACCATGATATAGTTATGCTCCTGGTTGCCAAAAGTCATAAAATTTGTATTCCATAAATTGGAGACTATGGTATACCATGTCTAAAAGTATAAATTCTAGGATTAAAATAGGATTTTAATGTCCCCATTTTGGGGGGAAGGATGCCAAAGTCTTTCTTCTACAAAGGCCTTCCTTTGTAGAAGGTATATGAAGTTCTCTTACAGAAAGGATACAACCAGGAGCTTTTTGGAAAATACTAATACAGCCTAGAGACTCTTGTTTTAATACGTTGTTTTAATATGTTGTTAGGCATGTATGTATATAAATACAAAGAAAAATCAGTCCAAATGTTTTTTTTTAATTTATAAACAGAAATTCTATTTATAAAATGTATATATTCTTAAGGAAAAAATATAATACCATGTTGCATGAATTTCAGTGTTGATGAAATCATGCCTACTAATAAGGATGTTTCATTCATGTATGTTTACAACTAACCTAACATTCATTTTCGTTGGTGGTATCATTGTATCTTGCCTTCTTAGAGAAATAGAAGCTACTAAAGTTGAGAGTGTTTCCCCAGGCCTTATGGGTGGGGAATTCTGGAAGTTGAAATCTACCTATATTTAAGTCATCCAACCTGAGAGACACTGGAGAGAAAGCTACCCATTCCTCCTGTCACCTTCACTTCTTACCTCCTCCCTTATAAATCAAATTAGTATCTAAATCAGATTGTTTCACCTGATTGCACTGTAGAGATGCATGAAAATTGTGTTCAGTTCATAAGTTATGGGTTTGATTGGTTCTTGCCAGATTTAATGAATGGATACAGAATAGATTTTTGTGTTTCTTTGGATATTATGATGCAGTTCTTGCCCTATAAAATAAAATAAAATAAAATAATTTGAAAATAAATATGCTGAAGTAAAAAGGCATGGAAATTATTGCAAATGAATGTAGAAATAGGATAGAACTGATTGCTGCATGAATTATACTAGGCTGATCAATTGTATTTTTATGGCATTGTATAATTTTTTCTAGAAGCAGACTATGCCAATAAAATATAGCTGGTTTTCCACAATAAATGAAATAATGTTTATTATTTAAAGCTACTCTGATATTATCATAATGTGGAATATTAATATTCTTAAACTTGATGAAAGGGAAGTATTAAAGATAGCCCCCCTTTAGCAACAGATAGCAAATTTTAGTTTTAGTAAATTATAGGTTATATTAAAAGAAATTGTTCATTTTCTTTGAGGATCTTCATTAAAGCACCTGGAGGGCTTAGTAGTATGCAATTTTCTTTGAAATGTAAATGATTAAGCAAAGCTAGATAATTAAACAGAAATATCTTTAATCAATTGAAAGCATAAATCATATAATTTCCTGGAAGGAAGAGGCATCAATCTTCTAGCCAGCATGCAACTAAGCTTTAGAGAGACAGTCACATGTGATTTTGCTTCCTATAGTGCAAAGAAATTGCAAATGTCAGTAAAATCTTCCCTATATATCATTTAGTCTAGTCAGTCCCCTAGCAGAGGCTCAACTTTTACGTTAATTCACTGTTAATTCGCTGTTAAGAGTTATGTTATTCTCACTTTACTCCCCTGCTCTGATAGAGAAAGAATATAGCAGTTAATATTTATGTTACATTGTGTCTCTATTAAAAGCATTCTTCATACATTATTATCTCAACAGTTTTTATAAAGACCCAATTTCCTTTTCTAACACAAAACTGTTGACAAAGTAACTACATGAGTAGACCAGTGAAATGCTCTGGACATAATAGATTTCAGTAAGACTTGACAAAGTAGACCATAACCTACTTCTTGGTAAACTAGAAAAATCTGGGACAGACACCATCATCACAAGATGGATTTTTAACTGTCTAACAAACCATACTCAATGAGTAGTCCTTAATGGTACTATTGTGCTACATCTATATGGAGGGACATAAGCAGTACCATAATGTTCCATCTTAGGCCAAGTAGTCTTCTATATCTTTATAAATGACCTAGATGAGGGAATGGAAGGAGAACTGATCAAATTTTCAGATGCTACTAAGTTGGCAGGAATAGCCAAAACCCCAGAAGACAAGCTCAGGATCCAAAAAGATCTTGACAAACTTGAACACCAGAGGACAGCACAAGAAACAATTGATGGAAACTACTCAAGGAGAGAAGCAACCTGGAATTAAGGAGAAACTTCCTAACAGTGAGAACAATTAACCAGTGGAATATCTTGCCTCCAGAAGTTGTGGGTGCTTCATCCCTGGAGGTTTATAAGAAGAGACAATATAGGTACTTATCTGAAATGGTATAAGGTGTCCTGTTTGAGCAGGGGTTGTGCCAGAAGACTTCCAAGTTCTTCTCTTCTCAATATGAAGGTATAACATTAGAAAAGACTATCCTAGTGTGAACAAATTAGTTTCCTTTTCATTCTCTTCAGAGCTTTTTGTCGAACATAGAAGCTTAACAAAGCATGCCTGTTTTGTAACTAAAAGCATAGAAGCAAGAGAAGACATTGCTGAATATCAATTTTATGTACCCGTTCTTTTGGAAGGAAGGAAGGAAGGAAGGAAGGAAGGAAGGAAGGAAGGAAGGAAGGAAGGAAGGAAGGAAGGAAGGAAGGAAGGAAGGAAGGAAGGAA
>BLBF01000037.1:6189691-6223123 GCA_015471245.1 Laticauda colubrina
CAAAGGGGGCCTCTATCCTAAAGAAAATTAAAAAATCAAAAGAAGCATAAAAATATATATAAGAAAAAATTCAATCTAGTTATTTACAAAGTCACATTAAAGTCCTCAGAAAAAGAAGTAGTAAGGAAAGAATCCAAGCCTCAATTTGACATCACTTTAGAAAACGCCGCTCAAACAATTCCAGTCAAACAAAAATAAAGTCACAGGTTTCTTCTTTGTTCAGGATATCCTTTCAGGTCTCAACCAATTTACAATACAAAAGAGGTTTCTCACCCAACCGATACACACTCGCTCAAGCCACTTTCTTTTCGGAGCTGTCCCGACTTCAGCAGCTTTGGAGGCTGCCTTTCCACCGCCAGCAAAAGGGCTTCTCCTGGATCAAACCAGAGATTTTGCGATATCTCTGGGATCCTGGGACTGTGCCCTTCACAATCCCCGTCTCTACGGGACGGTTTAGGTCCGTTAGGACCGACCAGGGGCGAAAATATCAGCTGTGATCTCAGAGCCCCGAGATCGCAGCTGTAGCACCGAGACGAAGCCTTCAGAGTCAGCCTTCTGACAACCCTCTCCCTCAGACAGCCCACAGACAGCCAGTCCTCTTCCAGCCAGGAGACAGCTGCCCTGTCCAGGCAGGTGTCTTCAGAGGGCCCCGTGGCAGAGCCCCCCCCGACAGCTGCACTCCCCATGCCAGAGGACATGGAGGATCCCCTGTCACAAATGGAGGAAGAAGCGACAGACACCAGACACCAGAGACCAACCCACCCCCACCCCCAGCTCCACCTCCACAGAAAGCAGGCAGAGAGGCAGAGGCAGACTGGAGGGCCAGAGCCACACTGTCCTTCTGGAGATCAGGGACACAATCAAAACCAGCACAGATCTTCTCTCTCAGCTGGTCCACAGCGAAATACCATCCTTGAACCGCAAGCCCTTCATCACGTGCATGAGCCAGACCCTCATGGACCTGCCCAAGGCCCAGTAGCAGGTGATGAAGCAGAAGATCACAGCACTTCTGCACAACCCTCCAAGCCCAGCTGAACCTGCTCCGACCCAGTCCAGGTCTGCTCTTCCACCCCAGGTGATGTCACAGCCCTTCCACAGCTTTCAACAGCCCCCCATCTACCAGGGCTACGAGTACCAGGACTTCCCACAGTAGAGGCAGCCCTTCCCAGTCCAGGCCCAGGTTCATCGCACGGAATAGATGCCTCACTTCACCCAGCTGCAGACCAGACAGCCCCACTACACTCCTCCTTCCTCCACCCCACAGCCAAGCCCCTCAACAGATAATCTGTCTTCAGTCTTGGGCCTGACATTCCAGGTCCTTGATGAAGAGCCTCTCAACCTCACGGGACTGAGTCAGCTCTCTGAGAGCTTCCTGAACACACCATCCCCTGTTGTACTCTCAGGGCCAAGCACCCCAATGGCGCCTCAGACCAGCACTCCAGCCATTGCCACCTCCAAAGTCCCTGGCCGCTTGACAGCTGAGACCATGGAAATGCCTTAGAGACTGAGAATAGTGCCAGAGACTGAGTTGTTACCTGTTCACTTTATCTTTGCTTAAAGACACTTTACCTGGTTCATTTTGCTTTTTTAATAGAGTCATACAGTTTACTTAAGACAGTTATTAATAAAGGTTATCTGTGCTTCACACACTTGGTTCATTTTATTTACTTAATAAAGTGTTGGTGAAAACTTTGAAAAAATGGTTAAGCCTTTGCATGCTTGTGGGATGGGTAAGGATAGTTGTGGGATGGGTAAGGATAGTTGTGGGATGGGTAAGGATAGTTGTGGGATGGGTAAGGATAGCTGTGGAATGGGTAAGGATAGTTGTGGGATGGGTAAGGATAGCTGTGGGATGGGTAGGGATAGTTGTGGGATGTGTAAGGATAGCTGTGGGATAGATAAACCTCCAGTGCAAGCATAGTGGGACTGTATGGTCCACCCTCCCAGCTGCCACACATATGGCCCTTTTTTATCAATAACAATTTATTCATTGATCAACACATTTCAAAATAAACAAAGTTCTTTATTAATGCCCTATTCATTGTAGAGCCATTCAACATACATGGCACAATCTCTTCAGTGTTGTAAGACAGGCTTAAGGAAGCATCCATTAATCATCTATCATCCTGTCTTGCCACTCCACTCCTCCAGCTGGGGAGTTGCACCAGTGTTTCAGGAGGTTGCACTGCTTCTTCCCTTCACGTGAAGCTCTGTTGGGGCCGTGTACATCCTTAGTGTCTATCAGGTTTCGTCCTTGCCTCCATTCACCAGGCTCCATGTCCCCATTGCCTTGTTGGCAGTCCATGAGCCTATTCTGCAACACTGGGTAGCAGGTGCGCATGATATTGTGCAGGATGGAGCAAGCTTCCACGATGCTCCTCACAGTCCTTGGGTGATGCTGCATGGTGGTGAGAAGTACCTGGAACCTGTTGGCCAGTATGCCAAAGGCATTCTCCACCACCCGTCTTGCCCTGGACAGCTTTTAGTTGAAGATCCTCTCTTCACGGGTGAGGTATCTTGAAGTGTAGAGCTTCATGAGGTAGGTTCTGAGGGAGAAGGTGTCATCACCCACGATGAAGTAGGGCACATCTTGTATGTCATTGGGTAGGGGGTCTGGATCTGGAAAACCTATGATGAGGTTCCAGCCCATCCTTGAGGTCACTGGCGTTGTATACCTGGCTATCTGAAGCAGACCCGTTGCCTGAAGCATCGATGTACATGAACTTGTAGTCAGCATTAACCATGGCAAAGAGGATGATGCTGAAGAAGCCCTTGTAGTTGTGATAAGAGGACCCTGAGTTGGGTGGAGCTTTGCAGGCCACGTTCTTCCCATCTATGGCTCCAACGGTGTGGGGAAAGTTCCACCTCTGATACCACTGCTCTGCAACTTTCCTCCAGCCTTCTTCAGTGGTGGGACACTGGAGGAGCTCCTCCAGGTATTCTTTGATGATGGCTTGCACCACTTCTCTGACCACTTTGCTGATGCTGTTGTGTGGCACCCTCTACACATACTGCATGTTTCTGTATGTGGTTCCAGAGGCCAGGTGCCACAGAGTCAGTGCCACCTTCAGTCCAGGGTCCAGGTTGGGATGGAAGTTGGTGCTTGGCTTGGTCAACTTGGGTCTCAGACGCTCTACAATTTCATCAAACATGGCTGGTGGCATCCTCATGAAATGCTGAAATGCACAAGGGTCTTCATTCCTCAGCTCTACCATCAGCTTGTCATACAGTCCAAACTCCACTCTTCTCCCGATCCATCGTCGGACCCACACAGCTCTTGGACATCTTCTTCTTCTCCTTGCGTAGAAAAGGTGAAACAGTCTGAACAGGGCTTGGTTCTGATGTTGAATGATTGCAGCGACCATAAGGACTGTGTTATGATCCATGGTGGAGATCAATGGATGATGTGGAAGAGCAAGAGCAAGGGTGAAGAGGTCTGTATACCACGGCAGGTGGACTGATAGTGAGATCCAGGTGATTTCCTCCCCTTTTTATAGGAAATGTCCGTTTTCCACTCGGTGTCCTTCCACATACTCTAGGCATACTCCAGACATCCTAAATATCCAAGATACATCCCATATACAAATGTTTTGTCCATTTTAATGCTTTATATATGAGATGCATACGCTTACATTCTTTCTATTTCTGTGCTACTAACGCTGTGTGGACGTTCCATGTACTTTTCGCTTCCTCCCTCTTTCCGTTTTCAGCTGCAGTGGATGTGAGTTGCGAGGATGTCCAGAGGATGCCGAGAGGATACAGCGGATGTTTAAGGGATTACAATGGACATAGAACGTTTGTTGCCCGTATGTGTTGCAGATGTATATCATACGCGGCGGAAAGTTCATTCACTCAAAAAGTTTTGTGCAGCTCAAAACTTCTTGCGCGGATGAAATCTCAGTGGACGGATGCTCGACGGATAGAGCATATGAAACACGTATGCAGTGAGTACACAATGGATGCATCGCGTTTTCCAATGGATGGCAAGCTTTTTTGTCCATTTTACATCCTCTTTGCATCTGTTGGTGCAGTGGGACATGGGCTTAAGACTTTAAAGGGTGGTATCAGTACCTCACTTGATCTTGATTGTATCCTCTGTTAATGCAATTTGGGATTGCAACTTCTCCTTCACCATTTCAGTTTCCCAGTGAATGGCAAAACAGAACCAGGACCTGAGGAGTAAGAAATAATCTACATCTTGAAGAGGCTCTCTGAAACCAAACTAGAGAGATCAAAATAACAATGACTCCCCCCCCCCCATTTAGTTTACCAGAACAGATAAAATTGGGACTTTCAAGAGTTTCACCACCAATTTTGGTTAGATGCTAACCCATTGCTTTTGTTCACGTTGCAATGGTCATTTGTACAATGCTCACTGATGTGGATAGAAAGATATGTTGTGCAGGTTGTAGGATTCATCCTCCAAGGACTTTGCTTTTCTCACTGAAACAGAATATATTCTCTAAATAGTTAATGCAAGTCTGTTAACACATAAAAGGTGTGTCACCATTGTTACTGCATAAGCTGTTGGGCATTCAGCCAAATTAATTTGTTTTATTTTATTTTTTATTTATTTATTTTTGTTAATTGCTTACAAGGTGATAGGTTAATTGATTAGCAACCAGATATAGGATAAACTTTTTAAGCAACAACCCAAGGGTCAGTCCCCACAAAAGAAATTGGCTTGGGATTCAGGTGCAGCTCTGATTTAAACCCACCAGAAAAAAGTTGTAGCTATCTGTTATCTCAAATCAAAGTTGGGTGTAATTTGTGTTTCCTGATGCTGTTGCTGCAGTATATCATCATAGATTGGGTATCGATGAAAATTCCTTCCATTATACATTTCTTCAGTTATGCATTGAAATCTCAATCATAAAAGCATATTTGCATAAAAGCATACTCTACATAACAGCTCTCTCAGTTGGGGAGAAATACTCCCATACATATTTCTTTAATCCTCCTATAATATCTGTGAAAGGTGCAATGGTGGTTCAGAAGATATATGCAATTCAACAGAGGCAATCCATGCTTAATAATAGTAACTGGGACATGAATTTCTATTGCTGAACAATATGGTTGCAAAACACAATGCTTAGTGTCTGTAGTTATCATCCTGGTTATCATCATTAAAGTCATTAAGTAAGGACCTCATGAGATCACATCTTCTGACTTCTTGTCAGCTTCCTCATCGACCAATTTTGCTTGTGAGAAGCCTGCAAGGAAGCTCACATATAATGGTCATGTGATCTTGGGATGCTGCAACAATTGAAAATCTGGGTTTGTTGCTGTCTATCCAGATTGTAGTCATGACTGTGGGGGTACTTCACTGGTAGATCATAAATGCCACTCATTAAACACTGTCATAGGTTTGAATGGTAGCTGAATAAGTAGTTGTTGAACAAGAACCACCTGTATACTTATTTGCATGAATGTCTCATTATTTAAAATTATTACAGGATTGTACTTTAGAGATAGAATAGAATGGAAGTATGGATAGAATGCATACTTTAATCTTCTTCACAAAGCAGGATATATGCCTACTTTTAGTTCAGAGTTAATCTTTTGCAGAATGAACCACATCCAGTGGCAAAAATTAATGTTGAGCAGTGGGCCAGAGTGTACCATCTACACTCTAATTTCAACTTAATTAAAATACCCTTGGCAAATCAACTCTCTTAATCTAATCTACAATGCAATTTAATTATTTTAATCTACAATACAATTAAAGACTTTTTTTTCATTGTTAGCCACACAAAACAAGAACTCTCTAACAAGATCTTCCTTACTCCAGGACCTACACATTCAAAGTCTGTCCCTTTCCAGCTATTACTCTTACCAGTCAGGATATAATCCCAAGAGTTACTTCAGATTTTTTTTAAACTTTTTCTCACACATTCCCATTAACAGGGCCACTTATTTCAGTGGATTAAAAGAAAATGGAGAAGAAGAAAAAGAACAGTAATGTTGACAGAGGAGTCACTGAGGAAAAGATTGAGGTTTCTGTCTCTGGGTTTAAGAACAATCTGCTTGTAGCATGTCTGCATCATAAAATTGCATGCATGTGAATGGATAAGATGGTGCTAATGAATTTATCAAATGAGGGTTCATTCTCTGAGCTTGTGGATTGGATTCCAAATGTTTTGTTATCAGTGGATGATGATGTTACCTAGCCTGATAATGAAATGTTCAGAAACCAACACACAAGCTCAGAGAATGAACCTCCATCCTCTTCCTCCACCCAAGCTACAGATATTCACCACTATTGCAAATCTATCAAATTTACAAAGGATCACTAGTAGCTGTAAGAGTAATATGAAATAAACCCTTTTAATTATTCAGTGATTGACTTAAATCTGTGTTTGGGCAACTTCCCCATACAATATAATTAGCTAATATGTCTAATATTAATATAATTAGCTATATCTAATTACAAATACTTTTTTTTCAGGTTGTCCCAGTATCTCATATCAGCCCAAATCATTTCTAAGAACAATTAAGCTGCTTCAATACAGGTTTTGCCCCCCTCTTTCCAGAACCGTAATTAAAAATTACGGTTCCTTTATTGAATTATCTGATTTGGATTTGTTTTTCCTTTTGCAGCTTCCTCTACCAAGACAACCTACGTCAGCTATAGCAATCATGCAAACTGAATGGTGAAACCAATCATACCTGAAGACTCACAATATGTGAACTGAAGAACAATGTTGACTATCACATCATGACAACTCAGCCTCTGAAGACTAAGCTGTAAAAGGACAAAAATTGTCCATGAGACATGAGACAGAAAATTGGCCATGAGCAGGAGGCATGGGTGGGTTGGGGGGGAAAAATGGCCCAGAATTATGTATTATGACTACCTGTCAAATGTCTGAACTGTTTACTCATGAAAAAGGTGAATCACAAAAGGAAAACAAAATGTTAGCTTGTGAAAAAAAAATTCTGTTGAAATAAAACCATGTCTGATGTTATACTTGTAAGTACTTTTTTGTGATTGTGAGAAATTCCATTCCTGTTCCACACTTGTTCAACTTGTATAAGAAGATGAAGTTTGTTTCTTGTGATGGCTGACTGAATTGAAACCCTGCGTTGTGCTAATGATAAATGCAATGGTTGACGCATGCACATTTTTATACTAAATAATTTATTTCTATTAATAAAGGAATGTTTTGCAAATGTTGAGACTTGTTTCGTTGCCATTTTAAGGGATATGCTGAAATGTGGGTTTTTATTCTGGACAAGCAATAAAAATTATGTTGCATACCAAGAGCCTTAATTTAAGAGATTGGGAAAATATTATTTTAGGCACAATATGGATAATAATTATAGATTATCCATATTAGTCAGGCCCATTGATTTCATATTGTGGATTCAAAGTTCACAGAGGGCATGATTTAATTCAAATTTGTGTTTTGACATTTGTGGCCAAACCTATCGAATTTCTGCCACTTTAAAATTTGATCTGGAAAAAAAAGTTTTATCTATAGGCTTCCCTATAATAGGAAAATAAAAAAAAGCATAACTTTTTTTTTTTTTTTTTTTGGCAGAATAGGATGAAAATAGCATGGCTGATAGACTTTTTCAGAGGACATTAACTGTGCTAAAGTTCAAGTTCACAGCAATATATTTTTGAAATATTCCCCTGTGCCTATTTTAGGGCAGAGACAGTGGATTGAAGAACAGACAGCAGAGCAGCCTGCTCACTGTTCAAAGTTCACTGAATTTAAAGTGTCTTTCTATTGCAACTTAAAAAAAATAAAAAACATCAAAAAGTATTTGAAAAGAGGATTTTTTTTGCAATTTGGTTTTTTAATCCCCCCCCCCCAGGGAATATGAGTGAATGCCAGACTTGTCCATAGTCATGTCCACTGCCCTGTGATTATAGCTTTTTCACTGAATCCCTTGAGTCACTGGATTTTCTGGAATATCAGATCCCTTCCTCAATTGTTGGTCAGAACACACTGGAAAAACTCTCCCTTTTTTTGCCAGAATTCAAACTGTCATGTCTCTGGTGTGTTAGCAATACTGTATGATAAATGGTTAATTAATACTAACTGAAATAGCAGGTTACACAATTTTGATTACCTTGCCATTCCACAGTCTTAAAATGGTAAGCATTTGGTCCATTGTGTATAAATGTTAGCTTAATACCCACCTATTCATCATTAGGACACATAAATCTTTGTTGGGGATGCCAAATTTAAAAACAAGTTTGAGATAAGAGTCTACTAGATTAATCAGACTTGAGCCTCTTTTCAAAGAGAGATGAGTTTAATACTCAGTTGTGTTGGCATGTGCATTCCACTTCCAAGAGCTTTCTTGGAGGAGAAAGCAAATTAAGATTTGTTGCTGGTTGCTTTACAGAAGTAAGAGTATAGAAATGAATAAAATAGAGACAATGTGAACCTTATTATTTCAAGAGAGTTCAGTTATACAGAGAGTTTAATGAACTGATCAACACAAAGAAATAAGAAACAAAAAAATGCTCACAGGGCTCAAAAACATTCCCTACAATGTAAGATCTGTATGTCTTGAGGCTCTTTCATTTGTTTAAAAAAAGTGACAAGTGGATGTGATATGTAGATTGGAGACAGTCAACTGTCTTTATTTCTCTTTCCAAATACACACTGAGAAAAAGCCCACCCAATCAAGCTTTTTGAGAGATTTCAACAGAGAAAATAAAATTCTTCCAAGGCTGTGAAAGCATTATCACAAGATTTGGTGATTTTTAAAAAAATCAAGACTGAAGAAGTAAAGAAGTGATTCATCTTGAGATAGTGGTACTAGAAAACTCAATGTTATTTCTGAATAGGGGATCATATGTATCCAAAACCACTTGTAGGAGAACAACTATAGAGGAAATCTGTATTCATCCTACCAAACTGGCTCTCTCCGCCATTCTGCTGTCAGGTTCACCTGCCCACCCAGGCTCCCATACTCACCTTTATCCACCTCTTTTGAAGAGCAGCTGCTTTGCATGGCACAGCAGAGTGTTGTGCGGCAGCTGCTGAAGTGAACAGGAGAGTTCAGGCTTGCAGGAGGTGAGTTGGAACGCCTCTGCACCTGATCAAAGTGTGTGATTGGCATGTGAATGCACATAAAGTGGGTAAACGCACACAAAGTGTACCCACCAAGGCACGCCCACTGAACTGGTCATAAAACTTTTTGAATGCCACCACTGGGTAAGATGGTTTGATCTTGGAAAGCTGTTCTGATATTTTGACAAATATTGTTATAGACCCCATCACATAATTGTTCATTTATTTATTTTATTTATTTGTCAATTGCTTACAAGATAATAGGTATAAGTAAAAACATAGTTATGAATACATGGATACATATAAGAAAAATAATAAAAAAGTATAAAAGAAACAATAGGACAGGGACAGTAGGCACGTTGGTGCACTTATGCATGCCCCCTACAGACCTCTTAGAAAAGGGGTGAGGTCAATAGCAAGTTGCATATTTTCAATAACAACTCCAGAATCATTACCTGGACATTGGTCTTTGCACATGACTTCAGTGTATGATTCAATAGCAGCTTTACAATGTGTCAGAAACGTTGGACATCCTAACATGAATGTATACATTTCAGCCCAGGGCCACATCACTAGGCTCCACTGCTTTGATAGTTCTGGATTAAGGAATGATACAATCAGCCTAAAACTGTACAATTTGAAAGCAATAGAAGTGCAGTGGCCTAGAGGTGGAGCTCTCACAATCAGGAGGCAGTTCAATCCTAGGTTGAGGCTAATATTTGGAATAGCCAAATAGCCAAATATTTGGAATAGCCAGCTCTCCTGCTCGAGCAGGGGGTTGAACTAGATGACCTCGAAGTTCCCTTCCAACTCTGTTATTCTATGTCTATGAATAAAGATGCTTGCCTGCAACTAGGAAGTGAGAAAAAAAGTGAATTGCTTCCATTTCATTGAATATTTTTTTTTTAAGCATTGGAAGGAACTCTGGTAATGGATACTTCAGTTGTTGACTAAAATTTACATTTAAGTCAAAGACTTGTCCAGTGTAGAAATCTTCCACGACATCTTCCTCAACTTATGACCTTGATCTATTTAAACATATCCAATGAAGAAGACTGCCCCATCCTCTTAATTAGGAATTCAGAATAAAATCAATTTGAGATTTGTTATAAAATGAAAACCACACCCTAACAAATGGGCCAAAGTTTTGCCCAAAATTGTTATAAGTTAAAAGAAACCACTGTTTTTGCAATTGCTCACCAAAGATAATATCCTGAGCTACGCTGGTTTAACAAAAGTTGGTGTGTCTTTATGTATTGCAAATGTATTATATTCAATCCATTATTGCTATTTTGCAATAATGGATGATTTATTTATTAATTTTTTGACCTTTTATTAAGTCTGGGCAGTTTAGAATATTAAACATACAAAATATTACAAAACCTACGCACAATATGAGCTAGATCATATAAAAAGATAAATAACAGGTGGTTGCTTTGAAGAAAAGACATTTTTTGCATATGAACTGTATATCTGTATCCAGATTCCTGGACAAGGCTTTTCTGTTGATGTACAGCACAATACTAGTCTATCTCCTAATAATATAAACACTTTAAGCCTTTGGCTTCAAGATTAGAAGACTAGACCCCAAGCCTTCTTGGTCTTCTGCAGACTTCAGTTATGATGTAAATTCAAAGCAGAAAAGGGTAATCTATACTCCAAATGATATCAACCCACCAATTCCCTTTTAACAGCTCCTTGACTTTTCTCTGTGCTCCAGATTTGTGATGTGATTGCCTGCCATTTTAAAACAGGAGGTTCCCTTTCCCTATGTTAGAATAAATATAATAGTTTTAATAACAGTTTAAGGCTCTGTCACACTGGCCGACGGATGCAAAACGTTTGTAAAAAGGACACAGCGGACGAGAAAAATGTTCCATCTATTGTTATCCGCTCTCAAAAGTGCCCCAAATTTGCATAACCAGAGCGGACAACACGGAAAGGAACGGACGGGGGGAGGACGTAGGCCGGATGGAAAGCGGATGCTCCATGGAAGCCTAGCGGATGGAAGCGGATGGGAGCGGATGGCACATCCGGAAGGTTTCCGGGGGAGAACAGCAAAGTGGACGCGGAATGGAAAGAGCGGATGCAGAGCGGATGCCAAGCGGATGAAGCGGATGCATAGCAGTTGCTGAGCGGATGAAGTGGATGCAGAGCGGAAGCCTAGCGGATGCCTAGTGGATGCCTAGCGGATGCCTAGCGGATGCCTAGTGTTCACTGCGCATGCGGGGAGGATGCATTGCATCAGCCCCGTGGATATAAAGGGAAGCAGCTCCCAAGCAGGTCACCATTCAGAAGAAAGACCCGTTTCCAGAAACAGCTTTCCAGCCAGCCAGCCAGCAACCCAACAACCATGGGGAAGAAACGGAAGCCTCTGCCATCTGCTGCCAGCCCTGGCAAGAGGGACAGGGCCACCCTCCCACCCCCTGGCCCTGACTCTGCTTCTGCTAGGGCTTCTGCTGCCCGGCCTCAATCCTCTGGTGCTGGGGCTTCTGCTGATGCTGCTTCTGGAGGTAGTGCTTCTGCTGATGCTGCTTCTGGTGGTGGTGCTTCTGCTGGTGCTTACTCTGCTGGCACTGCTCCTGGTGCTGGTGCTTCTGCTGGTGCTTACTCTGCTGGCGCTGCTCCTGGTGCTGGTGCTTCTGCTGGTGCTAACTCTGCTGGCGCTGCTCCTGGTCCTGCTGGTCCTGCAGGTGCTTACTCTGCTGGCGCTGCTCCTGGTCCTGCTGGTCCTGCTGGTGCTCCTGGTCCTGCTGGTGCTAATGGTGCTGCTTTTGCTGCTACTGTTGCTGCCGCTGCTGCTGCTGGTGTGGAGGAGCAGCCCCTACAACCTTGAAGCCCCTCTGATGAGGGCCCATATGGCCCTGCCAAAGGGAGGAAGAGGCAGACGCATGAACGGGACAGGAGGCAATACAACATAGAAGAGGAACATGAGGAGGAGGTGCTGGAGTGGCTGAGGGAGAACAAATATCTATGGCAGAAGGGACACAGGCTCTATCGAGACACCAAAAGGAAGCAGGCTTCTTGGAGAGAGAAGGCGGAGAGCCTGGGCTACACTTCGGAGGTGCTCCTCGGCTGGTGGAAGCACATGCACACCTGGTACGGGAAGCTGCACCTCAAGAAATCTGGCCAGGCCGCGGTCAAGCTGACGGACAGAGAGACCTATGTGATGGCCAAGTGCAGCTTCTTGGAGGGTGAGATCCGCCACTGAGGAGCAGCCCCTCTCACAACCGTCTCTCTCAGGCAGCCTGCTGAGAGCCAATCCTCTTCTGGCAAAGAGTCAGCTCCTGTGTCCAGGCAGGTTTCTGTGGAGCGTGCCACAACGGAGACCCCCCGACAGCTGTAGTACCCGTGGCGGAGCATGTGGAGGACCCCCTGATGCAGTGGGAGAAAGGAGACGGCACTTTCACCACAGCCAAACCCACATCCACCCCCAGCTCCACCTCCACAGAAAGGCGGAGAGGCAGACCGGAGCGGCAGAGCCACACTGTCCTGCTGGAGAAAAGAGACACCATCAGGAGCAGTGTAGATCTCCTCTCTCAGCTGGTACACACCGACGCCCCATCCTCCAACTGCAAGCCCTTCCTCACCTATGTCAACCAGACCCTCATGAACATGTCAGTACCCCAGTACCAGGTGGTGAAGGACAAGAATACCAATCTTCTTCACAACCCTCCAGACCAAGATGAACCTGCTCCCACCCAGTCCAGGTCTGCTTCTCCACCCAAGGTGATGTCACTGCCCTTCCAAGGTTTTCCACAGGCCCTACCCTACCAAGGTTATGGCTACCAGGAGGTCCAGCAGCATAGGCAGCCCTTCCCAGTCTAGGCACAAGTACATCAGACGCCACCAGTTCCACTGATGCCACCGATGCCACCCACACCACCGATGCCACCCAAGCCATCGATGCCACCGATGCCACCCATGCCACTGATGCCACCGACGCCAGTTCTTACCCAGCTGCAGACCAGACAGCCCCACTACACTGCTCCTTCCTCCACCCCACAGCCAAGCCCGGCCTCAGTACATCGGTATTGGGGCTGACACCCCATGTCATGGAGGAAGGGGCTCTCAACATCACGGGGCTGAGAGCTTCCTCAATACATCGTCCCGTGTTGTCCTCTCGGGGCCAGGTACCCCAGTGGTGCCTCAGACCAGCACTCCAGCAGCAGCCACCTCCACAGCACCTGGACCCTTCACCCCTGAGACTGGGCATGCCTCCGAGTGACCAAGAAGAGTGCCAGAGACTGGGTGGCTACCTGTTGACTTTATTTTTGCTTTGAACACTTTTACAGCTTGTTATTAATAAAGATTATCTTTGCTTCACACACTTGCTTCATTTATTTTAGTAAATAAAGTCTTGGAAACTTTAGAAATGGTTCAAGCCTTTGCATGCTTGTGGGATGGGTAAGGAAAGCAGTGGGATGGGCAGGGATACCTTTGGAATGGGTAATAGCTGTGGGATAGATAAACCTCCAGTGCAAGCATAGTGGGACTGTAGTGGGACCCTCCCAGGTGCCACACCTATGGCCCTTTATTATCAATAATAATGTAATCATTCTTCCACACATGTCAACATAAACACAACTCTTTATTAAATGCCCTGTTCATTGTAGGCCCACCCAACATACATGGTCCAATCTCATCCGTGTGATGAGATAGGCTGAAGGAAGCATCCATTAATCATCTATCATCCTGTCTTGCCACTCCACTGCTCCAGCTGGGGAGTTGCACCAGTGTCTCAGGAGGTTGCGCTGCTTCTTCCCTTCACATCAAGCTCTGTTGGGGCCTTGCACATCCTTAGTGTCTATCAGGTTTTGCCCTTGCCTCCATTCCCCAGGCTCCATGTCCCCATTGCCTTGTTGGAGGTCCACGAGCTTGTTGTGCAACACTGGGCAGCGGGTGCGCATGAGATTGTGCAGGATGCAGCAAGCTTCCACGATTCTCCTCACGGTCTGTGGGCGATGCTGCATGGTGGTGAGAAGTACCTGGAACCTGTTCGCCAGTATGCAAAGGCATTCTCCACTACCTGCCTTGCCCTGGACAGCCTGTAGTTGAAGATCTTCTCTTCACGGGTGAGGAGTCTGGAAGTGTAAGGCTTCATGAGGTAGGTTGTGAGGGAGAAGGTGTCATCCCCCACGATGAAGTAGGGCACATCTTGCATTTCGTTGGGCAGCGGGTCTGGATCTGGGAAGCCCATGATGAGTTTGTGTTCCAGCCCCTCCTTGAGGTGACTGGCATTGTATACCTGGGCATCTGAAGCTGACCCGTTGCCTGAAGCATCGATGTACATGAACTTGTAGTCAGCATCGACCATGACGAAGAGGATGATGCTGAAGAAGCCCTTGTAGTTGAAATAAGTGGACCCCGACTTGGCTGGAGCTTTGCAGGCCACATGCTTCCCATCTATGGCTCCAACGGTGTGGGGGAAGTTCCACCTCTGATACCACTGCTCTGCAACTTTCTTCCATCCTTCTTCAGTGGAGGGGCACTCAAGGAGCTCCTCCAGGTATTCTTTGATGATGGCCTGCACCACTTCTCTGACCACAATGCTGATGGTGTTGTGTGGCAACCTCCGCTTGCACCACTTCTCTGACCACAATGCTGATGATGTTGTGTGGCAACCTCCAGCCGTACTGCATGCTCCTGTATGTGGTCCCTGAGGCCAGGTGGCGCAGAGTCAGTGCCACCTTGAACCCAGGGTCCAGGCTGGGCTGGAAGTTGGTGCTCTTCTTGGTCAACCTGGGTGTCAGCCACTCCACAACTTCGTTAAACATGGCTGTAGGCATCCTCATGAAGTTCTGGAATGCACGAGGGTCTTCGTTCCTCAGCTCCATCATCAGCTTGTTGTACAGTCCATACTCTGCTCTTCTCCCGATCCATTGTCGGACCCAGACGCTTCTTGGATGCCTCCTTTTCTTCCTGTAGAACAGTTGAAAGAGCCTTTAGATGGCTTCGCACTGTTGCAGAATGATGGTGGCTACCCAAAGGAGTTTGTTACGATCCATGGTGGAGATTACTGGATGCTGTGGAAGAGCAAGAGCCAGATGAAGGCTGCAGAGGTCTGCACAGCAGGGCTGCTGGACTGAACGTGAGATCCAGGTGAGTTCCTCCCCCTTTTTATCGGCAATATAGGTTTTCCACTAGGTGTCGTTTTGCATCCTCTAGGCATCCTCTGGACATTCTTAATATCTGAGATAGGTCCCCTCTGCAAATGTTTTTTCCGTTTTAAATGCTTTCTTTGCTGGCTGCATCCGCTTTCATCCTTTCTCCGTCCGTGCTACAAATGCTGCGCGTCCATTCCACATCCGTTTCACTTCCTCCCTGTGTCCGTTTTCCGCTGGAGCAGATTTGAGTTGCGAGGATGCACAGCGGATGCCTAGCGGATATAGCGGATGCGTAACAGATGACAACTGATGTAGAACGGATGTTTCCCATATGCTTTGCGGATGCGGAATGGACGCGTTGGATACATTTTCCGCTCAAAAAGTTTTGAGCAGGTCAAAACTTTTTGAGAGGATGGAACCTCAGTCGACGGATGCTGGACGGACAGAGAGGATAAGAAAACGGAGGCAGTGAGTACAGAACGGATGAATCGCGTTAACCAATGGATGGCAAATGTTTCTCTCCATTTTACATCCTCTTTCCATCCGTTGGTGCAGTGTGACATGGGCTTTAAATATAGAAGACACACTTGCCCCCCCACCCCACCTCAAAATCCCAATTCTGTCTTCTTAAATATATCCAATGAAGAACATGTGATGTAACCTTCCTCACTTTGTGTCAGTATTTTCCAATTTCCCGTGGCCTGGCCATCAAAAGTTTGGCCATCCCAGATTTAAATCTATTATTTGCAAAAGGTATGACATTTATATTTTAAAGTAAATACCAAGAATCTAACGGGGACTGCAAACTGGGCTGGTGTTTTTTTGGGCTTCCCTTTCAGTTCCCAGTAGCAGAGCAGTTCAACCTATCAACATATTGTGATATGACATTGTAAAAGTGAAAATCTGTACATGTGCTCATGTACCTGAAACCAAAAGAATGTAACATATTCACACGCACATACACACACACACTTTTCTCACAGCACAGTCTCTTTTTCAGAGGTTCTAGCATATCAACAAATTAACTGTAATCATTTGGGAATACAGAATCTTGCCACATTATCTAAGAAATATCTGATTTTTCATAAATCTTTGTTTCAACTTTCAAATTCATGATCTGTTTTAAAAACAGATCATGCCAAACCAATCTTATTTCATTCTTTAGCACAGTGACTAAATTAGTGGACCAGCAAAATACTGTTGACATAATATATTTATATTTCAGCAAGGCATTCGATAAAGTAGATCACAACCTACTTCTTAGTAAGCTGGAAAAAAGTGGAATAGACAGCACCACCACTAGATGGACTTGCAACTGGCTGGCAAACCAAACTCAATGAGTAGTCCTTCATGGGTCTAAGTCTACATGGAGGGAAGTAAGCATTGGGGTGCCACAAGGTTCTGTCTTAGGCCCAGTACTCTTCATTATCTTCATTAATGACTTAGATGAGGGAATAGAAGGGGAACTTACCAAATTTGCAGTTGATACTAAGCTGGCAGGAATAGCTAACACCCAAGAAGATGGATCCCGATGGATCTTGAAAGACTAGAACACTGGGCCGTATCTAATAAAATGAAATTCAATATAGAGAAAAGTAAAGTGCTATACTTAGGCAAGAAAAACCCAAAGTACACATGTAGACTGGGTGAAACCAAGCTCAATAGCAGTAACTGTGAGAGGGATCTTGGAGTCTTAGTGGACAACCAGCTAAATATGAGCCAGCAGTGTGCAGCTGCAGCCAAAAAAGCTAATGCAATCCTAAATTGTATTAACAGAGGGATACAGTCAAGATCAAGGAAAGTATTAGTACCACTCTATAAAGCCTTAGTAAGATCACAAGTAGAATACTGCATCCAGTTTTGGTCACCACATTATAAAAAAGATGTTGAGACTCTCGAAAAAGTCCAGAGAAAAGCAACCAGGATGATTAGGGGACTGGAGGCTAAAACATACAATGAACGGTTGCAGGAACTGGGCTTGGCTAGTCTGGTAAAGAGAAGGACCTGGGGAGACATGATAGTGGTCTTCATATTTGAGGGGATGCCACAGGGAGGAAGGCGTCAAGCTATTTTCCAAAGCACCTATAGGCCAGACAAGGAGTAATGGATGGAAACTGAACAAAGAGAGATTTAACCTGGAAATAAGGAGAAATTTTCTGACAGTGAGAAAAAGCAACCAATAGAACAGAAGTTGCCCTCAGAAGTTGTAGGAGCGCCATCAGTTGAGACTTTCAAGAGGAGATTGGACTGTCCTTTGTCAGAAATGGTGTAGGGTCTCCCACTTGGGTGGGGGTTGGACTAGATGACCTACAAGGTCCCTTCCTACTCTGATTATCTGTATCTGTAAGTTAATATTGCCAAGACTTCATATTATCACATGCTTCTTTTCCTATTTTCAAGAAAAAATCAATATTTGGAGGTGGAAAGGAAAGAGGGAAAATTAGGACAAGTAAAACCTGATTCTCAAAGTTCCAGGTCATGAAATGACCACTGTTGGGTGCTGCTCTGATATTCTTCATTTTGTTGTACAGAATTGATTCTTAGCTAACAGACCAGAATGTTGGTTTAAATCAATCAGGGTTGTTTTGTGTTTTCTGCTGATGGTTATCATATAATTTAAGAGAAGAACATTTTTTATGCCTGCCTGGCAAAATGCATCAGTCAAATAAAAAGCAAGAGCTTATCAAATATGCATATTATAATATCATTCGGAGTTCAATATTTCATTTTCATTAAGCTGCTATCTACCAACTGCAATTTAGTGAATAAAACAACACACAGCTGTTAATTCCTGTTATTGTCACTTGAATAGAATGGGGACAACATTTGTGTCTGAAAATTGTAATTGCATCAGAACAATTTCACCTTGGTTATATAGTAGATCTGTTTGGTCCAGCTTTTTTTTCTTGAATTATCTCGTACAATCCAATTTTGAGAAGTGTGTATGATAAGCATATTTTAGAATATTACTTGGCATTAAATTAGAAACACCATTTAGGAGGTACCATCCTTGCAAATGAGCTACAAGCAAGGAAGGTGGAAAAGATTACAAATAACAACTGTGTATCTTCATAAAACCATACTAAATGTGACAAATTATCATTATGGTCTGGCATAGATCTAATCTATTGGGAACTAGTTGGGAACCCTCTAAATCAGGAGTGTCCAACCTTGGCAACTGCCATGGACTTCAACATGCTGGCTGGGAAATTCTGGGAAATGAAGTCCACAAGTCTTAGTCAACAAGAATGGACAGTCCTGTTCTAAATCCAATTCTTTTTTTTTTTTTTCCAGTTTCCCTGAAGTCAATAGAATTACAAAACATGTTAATGATGGACCAAATCTCCTCTTCTCTGTTTGTTGAGGGAGAGGAGTTAAATCCAAAAATAAGTTGTTGACTTAAGTTATGCTTTTGATACTACACAGTAAGAGATGCAGGAAACAAATAATAATAAGCTGGATATAGTAGAACATTTTAGAAAAATAGCTACCATTCTGACATACGTTCTCTTTTAAATTTATTCCACCCTATTTCTATATTAACTATGCTCTAAATGTTATTTATGAATCCCCATAAACATTCACAGTTAAACATGTATTTAAATAACCATGAACTCATTTGAACGCTCATAGGCAGCAAAGGTAGTGATAAACAATATTAAATATCTACAGTATCTTGCAAGGTGACATCCAGAACCATTAATATAGAAATTCATATATATCATATTTGTCAAATGCTGGGCCAGCCTAGTTCCTCATAACTTTGCTTTAATGTTATATATAATTTTAAAACTAAATACATGGCAAAGTAGAACTGATTAACTGATATATTAACTGATTATATTGTTTCTGGCATATGATTTAAATACTTTTTAATTAACCTGGATCTTGTCTCAGTGCGTTTTTTTTTTCTTGGGGGGGGGGGGGGAAGAATAGTTATTTGGTTTATTTCACTGACTATTTTAGATTCTGGAAAAGTCCATACTTTTAGAACAAATGAATGAAAGAAGCAGTAAAAGCCTGAGGTCATTCTGTTTCTAGAAAGATACATCATATTTACAGGCAACATTTTTTTGTCTAAGAACACAAAAAGAAAGAAGAGACTTTAATGGGACATTTGGTCTTGTGCAGAGAACTTATCAGAAGAGAGATCTGTAAAATTAAATGCATGATCAGCCTCCATCAAGAGGACTCAGCTGTGAAGAAATATGCAGATGTCTCAGTACATAAAACCTAGTGACATTTTATCTCCATAAAATGGCTCCATAAAATTCTTCATCTATCCTATGAAGTTTGTGAAAATGCCAGTTTTATTCTTCTTTTAAATCAGGCTTGGAGAATCAGAACAAAGTACTTGAACTCATTGGCACTTTTTGAATGATGGCAGGTGGTGAGCTCTGAGGAGACCTTTATTATTTTCAATAAATGGAAGCAGCAACATGAAAAGTAAAATCAGTGTCCCTATAAACCAAATCAATAATATTTTCAGATAAAATTTGATCTGCAACAAACACTTCCTTCTGATATTCAGATGGAAAGTAATGTTCTTGGAAAGCCTCTTTGTTCTACATATGCTGGCAAGACCGTTTTTTCTTCTTGATTTAGTACAAGGGCATCAAACTGGATTTGTTCAAGGGCCAGATCAGCATTATAGTTCTCCTCCACAGGCCGGTTTGGAGGGGGGCATGCCCCGGTGCCCTGTTTTGGTCTGCAAAGTGCTTCAGGAGGCTATCCAGGTTAAAAATGGGCAGCCCCCCCTCCCACACCCCATTTTGGCTGCCAGAGGCATTGCTGGATGGTCCTTTGCTATTTTCGAGCTGACCCCACAGGCTGGATTCAGCCCACAGGCCTTCAGTTTAACACTCCTGATTTAGTCTAATAATGAATGGATCTTTACCATCTTCTATGTGAAAAGTAGGCAACCAGGTGGTCTTCAATCTTTTGAACCTCAGTTCCATCCATCTCCAGCCACTACCAAGGGATTGAAGGAGTTGTGGTCAAAAACATCTGGAGTATACCCTACCTTAAAGTGCAGGATTTGGCATAAAGTCTCTCAATTTGATGTCTTGTTACTTGAAAGCAGGGGTGGGATTCTACCAGTTCGCACCTCTTCGCTAGAACTGGTTGTTAACATTATAAGCAGCTCGGAGAACCGGTTGTTAGAAGAAATTACTGGCCTAATCCTGTAAGGAAGGCAGGAAGGAAACATTCTGGTGTTGCTTACAGAAACTGCCTCTCCATTAACCCTTATTACATTCTTGGCAGGACTAGACTTCCTGTCTCAGGAACTTCTCTGGAGTTTTTTTCCCCTCCTTTGCTTGTACTTTGCTTGTGTGGAGTGACCTTTCAAAGTTACAATGGCACTGAAAAAAATGACTTATGACCATTTTTCACACGACTGTTACAGCATCCCCACAGTCATGAGAGGCCAGGCGAGGAGATGAGTGCCTCATTGTGAGTGATATTGAGTTGGCCACACCCAGTCAATAACATGACCACCAAGTCATGCTCATGACTTAAGCCACCCCACAGAACCGGTTGTTAAAATTTGAAAGTATATCACGATCCATCCTGCTTGAAAGTATATCAAGATCCATCAGAATGATGAAAATTCTTGCTACTTGTCATTTCATCTTGGAGAATTAGATAAATTGCTATGGGATAAAGGAGTATTTTGAGCAGTTTGAAATACAGCTTGTTGACATTCTCACTAATATTTAAAACCCAAGGCTGTTGATACTTTATTTGACCAGCATCTGGTAATACTTTCCGAGTCATCGAGAGAGTATCCCAGTTAAAACTAATACCTGCTGTGTAATATATTGTAAATATATTTCCAGAACACATTTTGATTTTGAAACATCATACATTATTAATAATAAAAATATATTAAAAGTATTGACATTGCTAGTTTTGGAAAGATAGACATTTTAAAGAAAATATTCTCTCAGTCATATTTTATAACAGCTCCTTCCTGCCTTCCTTTCCCTCCCCCCCCCCCACTCATCTATTTTTTTTAAAGTTGAAATGGGAAGGCTTGATTATTTGTTAATGCTGGGCCTGTCATTGTCTATCTAACTTGGAGGAAAGAACCATAGCTTTTAAAGTTCACTTGAAAAACAAGTGGGTTACAAATGTATGCTTAGTGATATTGCAAAGATGAACATTTGGCTCCTTCATAAGTCAAAATAAGTCAATATGGGATCAACAAACTTTAATTGAAAAATTGGTAAGGAGTACATTTATATTTTCTCTCTATTTCCTGTTAAATTCTTTCATGTCAGAATTTGCATGGGATTTTACTAAAGCCCTTTTGACATTCTTTGCTAAGAAACTTGTTCAAATGCCCAGATCTGAATAACAATTAATTCTATTTCTATCAATGTAGATTTGTATTCATTATACATTTTGTTTATTATTATGATTTTATTATGATTTTATTATGATGATTTTGATTTATTATTATGAATAAACCATGTGGCAACAGCTAACCAGCAAAGTTTATTTTGTTATGTACAGTATGATGCTAGAATAGAAAATAATACTGTTGTTCATGTAGAAATTCCATAATGCTGTCTGGGCATAATACTTTGAAGATATTATAAACTATAGCAATATTATAAACCATGCTGTGTTATTTTATTCTGAAAAATCAGTTACAATTGTATTGTACAAGTCTAGGATATTCCATAAGGGGAGACCCTACTTTCTTTTTCTAATGAAAGTGGTAATAATTTTTTGCTTCCCGTCCTTGAGGTCATTTGTCTAACCTCAAGAGGAGTAAAGATAATATTCTTCAGAGATGGTATTCACCAGGTTCTGACCAATTTTGGAGAACCAGGAGTGGAAATTTTGAGTAGTTCAGAGAACTGGCAATTTCTGGAGATTTATAGTATCATTTCCCTGTGCCCACCCCATGCCCACCAATCCAATCCAACAGAACCAGTAGTAAAAAAAAATTGAATCCCACCACTGATATTCATGCTCTGAAACCATGATGTAGATAGATAGATTGATGAATGGATGGATGGATGGATGGATGGATGGATGGTGGAAGGAAGGAAGGAAGGAAGGAAGGAAGGAAGGAAGGAAGGAAGGAAGGAAGATCATTTAATTCTTTTAATTCTTTTTTTAAAGGATAATTATCCTAACCCCTCCAAATGAATTTCACATAGATGATGAGTCACTCCTTCAAAGTTATTGAAGAAATCTGATGGAATTGATTTTTAAAAAAGAAAACTATGTAAATAGAATAAAATATTTGCCTCTTAGTAGCAGAAATTACTTGGTTTGTATGCATAGAGGCCTGGAAGCCAGTTGATAGTCATTTTTGAAGGTTTTACAAATCCTACTCATTTTGAAAGGATTAATTGATCAAGTCCAAACAGCAAGTGAATCTGAATTCTTAGCAAGCATCATCTCTTCATGTTTTAGCTCTGTGAAAATAGTCAGAAATTGGCATGCTTTGGTGGACTTAAACAGTTTCAGATGCTGTATTCAAAGACCTTATGGGTAATAGATATTCTTCATCTCTCCCAAACCATGATTAGGAATTCCAGGTTACACTTCAGCTTTCAATTGATCACATCAGCTTTCACATTCTGCCCTCAAGGTTATTACAACCTATGGATTCAAGTCACTTATGTACAAAAATGGGCATTAGAATTCTCGAGGACATCTTTGGATTTGTAGAAGTTAGGACATGAGATAGATACACAGATCCATGCCTCAATGGATTTTCCCTTTTTTTGGCATAACCTATTAACTCTCCAAAAGCAGAAAAACATTCTTCATGTTGTCTGAAGCTGATTTTCTCTTTTCATCATCACTGCAGTTATCTGACAACTCATAACAAGCTTCAGTTATTTTGACATACACAGGTTATCATTCCTTGCAAGAATTTTCATCTGTCGTATTATCTCCCCTGTGAGCTGAGAATGACAGAATGATTAGCTTTATCTAAAATTCAGGGTGTTTCTCTCTGAAGGGCAGCTATGAAGTGCACTGTCTGCAAGATTAAATAACAAAAATGTCATTATGACAAATGCTGGCTGTTGGTGGTTTATTGTCCAATAGTAGGAAGGGCATTGTGGATAGCCACCCTAATAGTGTGATCCAGAGACAATTTAAAAGACTTGCATTTTTTTTTAAAAAATGTAATTCCTTCAAGTCAGTTGCAGAAGCAAAGAAAGAGATTCAATCATTTATTGGAGGAGGGACAGCTAGATAGGGTGCTTAATTTTTTTATTGCTCCCTAGTGCACATAAAAGAAGTTGTGCTAGTTTTCAAAATGACATTCTGAAGAATCTTAGAATGCTCAAAAGTTTTTTAATGTAGAAATTATGGCATTAAATGGAAGCTTTATCTGAAAAGTAATGTTTTACAGAATTGGAAATTCAGGAGTTTGGTACACTCTAAATAGGGTTGATAACATAAAATCATAGACTTGGGTGGCATTTCCCTCTGCTTCTCTGCTCTACTTATTTTATTTATTTAGCCATGCAACATTTTTGGATTCTGCACTAACATGAGAAAAGCAATGGTTGCTTTAAATAGTGGTAAACAGGTTACCCTTACCCTTTTTCTGAAGGTGGAATTGAAGCACTGCACTTTTATGCTATTTATTTTTAGAAAATAGAAGACTTGTTTGAGGGAAAAGGAAGCATCAGCCTGTGGCACAACTTTTATTTCCAAGGATGCCCTTAAGCTATAAAATCAAAATGATGCTTAGTGGAAACCCAATGCTGTCTTTAAAGGTATGCCCACCCTGGAACCTAGTTATAAGAATTATTTTCTCACCATGATGTCTTTATTCCCCAAAAAGCTATTTGCCAAATACATTTTCTACAATTCTTGAAATTCAAATGAGGAATTTTTTTTAATCCTTCTAAAAAAGTTTATTGTTGCTACATCTATCTGCATTATATTGAACTCATTCCTCTTACCTTGTTTTTCTTTGCAATATGCTAGAGAGATTATTACATTCAAAGATAAATACAGAGATCAAACTTCCTCTATATTCAGATGACTGTTCACTTAGCAGTTAGGTCAGGCTAACCATCTACCATTACTCAAATGATTATTATGCTAACTTGAAATCTGAAAACATCACCCAAAATAAAATGAAACTCTGGCTTTACGATGAATCTTACAATATCTGGATTTTGAAACCTGAACTTTGTGGGAATGCAGAATAGCAAAATAGAGGCAAAATAACCATAATCTCATGAATGGAATGTTTCCATCTTTCCAGGTAATAGCCCGGGAAAGTGATTAGAAAAAGGAAGAGACATACTAAATTTCAGAAGAGCAGTATCATGGCTTCATCAGATGTGTTTTGGAGGAGGAAGAAGAGATAAATCCAGGACCACCTGATAGGGAGGAAACAGTCATCTCTGAATAAGTGGAGAGTCCAGGGGCTGAGAATAAGGCAATCCCAGGACATCTGTCAATAGGGAAGGGCAGCTTACTGGATAGAGATCCACCTGCAGGAACAGAGCAGCTGCAGAGAGCCAGCAGAGATGAAAGGTTCCAGACCACCTTTGACAAAGAACAGCTTCCATCTCCATCCAATCCATGGGTCCTTCAGACAGCAGAGTGGAAAGATGCACAGAGGAGATCAGTGAGGCTGCTTGCAAGGAAACAGCCCTTCCTCTCCTCACAAAGAACAGCTGGGATGTTTTTGGATGATTTAACCAGATGCTAGGAAAGGTGTGTTTGTCAGAAATACCTTTGTTTTGATATGCTCCCTCCTGGCTTCCCAGAATCCTGTTCCTTGAACTTTGGACACTGTTTTTGAACTCTGAATCTCAGATTCTTCTCACTCTATTTTTGGAGTATTTTTGGTTGATGGAACTTTGGACTTCTTGGTATTACTTCCCTCTAGGCTCATGCGTCAACTACCGTGTTTTTCCAACAATACGTCCTCCACCAATAGGAAGGCTGTGGAGAAATATTACTGCAATGATCAGATAGTTTTGCCTTGCATTAGCCATATAATCTTTTGAATAAGCTATAGCTATATTGTTTGTCCATATCCTGTTCCAACCACGAACTACCTCACTGCATATGACATTCTGCAACAGAAAAGATCTGTAGAAATATGACCACATCTGCTGTTGCAAACTGCTCAGAAACACTAACCACAGGGGCCTGTCCGAAAAATACTGGACATGATGTAGAAACTGCTTTTTACACATAGAAGACATCTACTGACACCCAAATATGGATATCCATCCCACTCAACTGTGTTTACAAAACATAGTTGCCATATATGTGTATTCAACCCAATGTGTCAGTTTGAGTATGGTCAATCAGGATCACATGCTTGCCTTCTGATATTTTGTAACCCACCCAAACCTCAATAAAAGAGCTTGTCTCGAGCTAGTTCGGGGCTCGCTCACCCCAAGGAGAAAACGCGTGTCATGTCTTTCCTCAAACCCATTCGGCAGTTCGTGGGGAGCCCTCTGGGAGAGCGATGCCTCAGAAGGCCCAGCATGATTTCTAGGCATGAGGTGAAATTAAGCCCCGCACCCAAAATTTAGGCCTATTTCAACCATGCGTTTCCCCACCATTTCTCACATTGTTTGTTAGAACTACATGAGGTGAAAAATGGGGGGGAAGGGCCGGGGGATGGGGAGAAAACTTGCCTTTAGGAGTGACCTGCAGGTAGCCTAAGCTAGAATACCCCGATAGCTGAAAGAAGCTCTCTGAAGAAAGAGGCCCCAGCTGCTTCAGGGCGTGGCATGGCTACCTGTGTCCCCTCACCTTTAGGCAGTCTCTTTGGGGCGATGGTAGCTCCCCAAATGCAGTCACCAGCCACTTCAATCAGCTGGTAGAAGCGGCCTTGGGGCAAGGGGAGTGTATGTGTGTGTGTGTGTGTGTGCGCTCGCCCCGAGGCCGCTTCTACCAGCTGATCAAAGTGGCTGGTGACTGCATTTGGGGAGCTTCCATCACCCGAAAGAGACTGCCCTAAAGACGAGGGGACACGGGTAGCCACGCCATGCCCTGAAGCAGCTGGGGACTCTGCCTTCAAGGGAGCTTTTGTCTGCCTATAGAAGTGGCCTCGTGGTGAGGTACATGCATATGGGCTGCTCTAGGTGGGGGAGGAAATTAAGTCACCCCCGAAAAAATGGCCTAGCCATTTTTTCAGGGGTCAAAAAAAAAAAAATAAGGCCCGGCCTTATTTTATGAGAAACACGGTAGTTTGTGAATCTCGACTGACAAAAATTGAGGGCTAGGATGAAGCTTCAGCAGCACCATTGGTGGGTTGATTGTCACTGTGATAAGTGAATAAAAAGTAATAATAGGTAATAATTAACCTCTACCTTGCCTGTGTGGTTTGAGTCAGAACAAGCAGTGAAGCTATATTTCACAACACTTGTGAACTATTGATAACTATGGAAAAGGAAGCTTCAAGAGCTTGGTAGATTGGAATATCACATTTTCCTCATGAATCCCAGTGCAAGTGACCAACAATTCCCATTTTAGGGACAGTGTGGGACAATTATTCTGACAATCAATCAATATCCCAACAATTTAGGTTTGTTGATTACAAGTGATGAAAAAGTCTTCAAAAAAGTGTCCTTTGAATTTTATAGCTCACATAATCATTTATTTTTATGCCACAAATCTTTTCATTTCTGCCACAAGATGGTGGCAAATATGCTGCTTTCCCATATGCAGTGCCACTACATAAACAGAATACGTTTTGTTTGAACTGCTATAAAAATCAAGATGATTTTGCATTGCTACTTTCCTATCCATCTGTCATCATTGTGTTGCTTCTTCTTTATGGTTTTAATTTTCTGATGACAATGTAATAAAGTCATTCTTAAAATTCTAGATTGTCTCATTGACTTTGTTACTGAAAACATAACTTCAATGTTGTTGGTTTTTTTTAATCCAAGGGACAGTAGTCCAATGCTACTAATGTTATCCCAGTTACACCACCTAGAGAAAACATACGTACATGGCTTGTGCCGATTTTAAAGAAAGCCAGACTTTTTTATAAATGTTGATTTGAAGATTAAAAGAAAGTTCCTCATTGTAAATGTCAGCTTATTATCACAGGTGTAACAAGAATTGGCTTGCAGTTGTCTATTGAGGAGGATATGAGACACAAGAAGAGCCACCCATAACTCAACATAAAAAGTTGTGGCAGTAGGCACACTTGTCTTCCCATGCAAAGCATGCAGGTCTCCACTTGTCTAGTCAGGAGTAAGCAGAGCTCTATAAAGCTTCCTTGTTTATTTAAAAAGGAATCATTTTGGGGCTGCTTCTGTCCCTCTTTTGCAATTTTGTCCCTGCCCTTCTAGCAATGTGAGCCAAGTAACTACGCCCAGTGACCAAAGCAAATGTAGATAATCCTCTTACAACCAAAGTTGAACCCTATTTTTCTGTATCCAAGCAAGACAGTTGTTAAGTGTGTTTGGCCCCTTTTATAATGTTTCTTGCTACAGCTATTATTAAGTGAATTACTGTGGATGTTAAGTTAACATAATGGTTGTTATCAAGCTTCCCCAGTGACTTTGCTTATCAGAAGTTTGCAAAAGGTGATTACATGACTTTGGGACACTGCAGCCATCATAGATATGAATCAGTTTGCCAAGCATCTGAATTTTGATCACATGACCATGAGAATGCTTCAAAATATTGTACTTTTCACTAAAAATGTATATCTCATAAAAAGAATGTAAAGCCACGCTTTAATCAATTCAGACTGAAAAGGAGTTAGATTGTGATTCCTTTTTTATTCCTGAGTGAATGGGAACTGAGTGGATTTCAGTTCTGGGGAATTACCAGAAAATAAATATTTATTTTCCCATATGCCTGATTAAAGATACAGAAAGTGAGATCATTTATAGAGTGCCTACTTTTCTGAGTTTGCTTATCAGAAAAGTTAATTTGGAATTGTGGTTCCTCAAATCGTCAGCTCCATTAAAAGCTTTAAAATTAAAACTATTGCCTGCAATTCTATCAGGAACACCTGATGTTTTTGTTTCATGCACTGGTTAGCAGCCTGACTACTTCATTTTGCATCAGCTGAAGCTTCTAAAGGATCCTGAAATTCGTCATGTAATTTCAACTTTAAGGTGAATGTACTTCAACTCCCAGAATTCCCCAACATACTGGGAAATTATGGGAGTTGAAAACATATGCCTTAAAGTTGCTGAAGTTGAAAAATTATGGTCCTGGTACTGCAGGGGTTTCAAACTCACATTGTGACAGCAGCATCACGTGACTTATTGGAACTTTTCCCCCCTTTGCTAAGCCGAGTGTGGGCATGGCCAGTGTGGCACATCTGGCCTGTGTGCTGGGAGTTTGACAGCCCTGTGCAACTGCATGGACAGTGTAACATAACACAGAACAGACTAAATTCTAATTTATTTATTTATTTGTTTGTTTGTCAAACATGTACAAGATAACAAGTATAAGTATGAACATAAACAGGAAAAAAGAAAGTAAATACAGATAAATGAGGACAGTAAGACAGAGATGGTAGGTATGATGGTGAACTTATGCATGCCCCCTTAAAGGACCTCTTAAAAATGGGGTGAGGTCCATGGTAGACAGTTTGAGGCTGCAGCTGTGAGGTGTTGAGGCTGTAACAATGGAGTCTGGTTGGGCCAATTCCAGATTGTCCAAGCCAAAATTTCCACCCTGGAGGCATAGGGAATTCTATTATGAGTGGAGGAGTGGAGTACTTTTCTTGAGAAATACCTTTCCTGGAGACCCGCTCAATTGTGTTAATATCCGAAAAACAGTGCAAGTTCCAGGCAGATGAGCTGTATTTGTCTGGCAATGGTTTTGTATGCCTTAGTTAACAATTCAATATTGCCAGAGAAGAAGCTTTGCAAAATAAAGTTAACAATTCTTAAAGCCTTTTTGGCTATGCTATTACAGTGAGTTCTGGGGCTTAGATCATTTGAGATAAGCACTCTTAGATCCTGGACAGAATAAGGGTCATCTACGAGATCACTTCCACCTAACTGGTATTTGGTGTTCTGGATTTATTTATTTATTTTGCCAATGTGTAGGACAGAACATTTGTTAGTTAAAATTTGGAGTTGCCAAATGTGCGGTCATTCTGACAACATTGACAAGTCAAGATTGCTTTGCAGGACAGCAACATTGTTGGTGATGTTAAATAATTTTATATCACTGGCGAAGAGGACACAGCTGCTTTTAATGTCATATAAGTCATTGATGAAAAGCAGAAAGATTGTGCCTTGGGGGACATTGCTGTTAACTGGTGCCAGATTTAACAGATAATCAGAGTTGGAAGGCACTTTTTAGGTCATCTAGTCCAACCCCCCACCCATGCAGGAGACCCTACACCATTTCTGACAGATGGCAGTCCAATCTTTTCTTGAAAGTCTCAAGTGATGGCGCTCACACAAATTCTGAGGGCAAGCTGTTTCATTGGTTGATAGTTCTCACTGTCAGAAAGTGATTTGATAGGGCCCTTCCTATTTTGACTATTTGTTGTCTGTTTAACAGGAACACGGCAATGTGCAGGGATCCAGAGATATCATAAGTTTCAGCAGTAGTTTGTCGTGCACCACTGAATCAAAGGCTTTGCAGAAATCTATGTAAATTGAGTCTATTGCTTTACCCTAGTCCAGATGTGTGGTCCAAATGTTTCTGTAGTGTAGATTACACTACATTACAGGACAATTACAGATTTACAGGACAATTTTTCCCTGAAACCAAACTGCTTGTTAGAAAGTAGGTTGTTTGTTTCTAAGCGTAAGGTGATGGATTGGTTTATAATTGATTCCATGGCTTTACAGGTGACACAACACAGTGAGATTGGTCTGTAATTATCTACTAGACTAGGGTCTCCCTTTTTAAAAATAGGTATGGCTGTGGCTAATGATCATAAATTGGGCAGGGAGCTGGTTCTGAAAGATACCTCATAGATTGTGCTTAGAGGTTCAGCTAGGGCAGTGGCAAGCTTTTTCAAAAAGTAGGCACATAATCCATCAGAGCCAATAAATAGGGATGGCTTTAGGTTACATAGTACTGTTTCAACGTTAACTGCTGTAAAGTCAATATGTATTAAGTCGTTACAATTTGTTGTGGTACAATTAGGATATTAGTTGTGGTGTGATGAGGAAATTCCAGAATTTGAATAGTTCCTGACAGAAAGCTTCTCATAGGGTACTTTGCTAGGTTTTGCTTTATTGCTGAATTCAGTTAAACAAACCAGGTACTTTACTTTGATACACCTTTGTTCCTAATGTCAAGAATCCACAGACATGTACATTCAAGATAACTGTAACCCAGTGTATTAAAAGGGATATCTGTTGGGGAAGTTATTGTGCTGAAATATTATTCATAGCAAAAAGGTTTTTTAGTAAATTATACAAGCAAAAAAATTCATAGAGGTTTATACATAAATCCATTTATCTATTTCAGATAATTCCATTACATAGTAAAAAAGCATTGTAGGAATTATGCCAAAAGATAATAGAGAAAAAAACAGCAGAAAATCACAAAATGAAAAGACATGCAAATAGAAGTGAAACAACTATGGCAAAGAGAACAAAAATATGAATAGATGCTTTAGGTGCAATCCTCATAACAACACCAGGACCTGACAAAATCACCATCAGTCAATTACAAAATGCAGCTTTTCATGAAAAGTTTACTTCTTACAACTATATCTTTATTACTATCAGAGAAAAATATCTGTCTTCATGGATTGAGAAGTTAATTTTAAGATGTCTGTCTTTATAGATAGACTCTGTCACATGTGTCAAACCTGCAGTGTCATGTTGCCGTCACGTGATATATTGCAATGTTTTTTCCCTTCACAGAACTGGTCTGGGCGTAGCCTACATTTGACTTGATATACAGTATGTTACATATATCGCCAGTTTGACATCCCTGGATTATGTTACAACATGTTATAAAATGTAACATACTGTATATCAAGTAAGCAATTTTGCTGCAATATTATTATAAAAATATTTTTAGGAAATTATATAAGGAAAAAATTTATGAAGGTTTGTTTATAAATTCATTTATCTTGAAAACAGTGATCTTGATGGCGTATAAATTTAATAAATAAATCTATTTCCATGTTATAAAAAGGAGCATGTATCTGATAAGATTGAGATACCTGTGAGATTTGGGATTTGGAACCCAAAGTGGATTTTAAAATGACAGGCTATTAAAATGACAACAAGGCTTTAATTATTTGTGGTCAGATAAGAGATGGAATATGAGAAGAAAAGATTATTTGTTCTATTTTAAAAGAAGGTAATAAATTACTAAAATTGTTTATAGTTGTGATGAAGGAAGTGATTTTTTTATATATTTCTTTTCTTTTTCTTTACTACATTCTTTTCTTTCTTTTCTATGTTTATGTTCAACACTGTTGTTTTCTTTTTCTTTTCTTTTCAGCTACTTTTTTACTTAATTGTAATTTTAAATAAAATTACTATGAAAGAAATACCTGTTGCTGCTGAACTATTAAAACAAAAGTTACTGTGCTGCAGTATCATTATTCTTAAGGAAATAGCAGAAGATTTTTTAATATACAAAATTAAAAGATAAAATTCATGGAAGTCAAAACATAAATCCATTTATTTCAGATAATGGTATTCTATAGTAAAAGAAGCATCATAGGAATTATGCCAAGGACAATTGCTGAATGACAAAACATCAATAACAATAATTTCATTTTTATCTCTAATACTTTGGTGCAGGGAGAGGTCCTTTTATTTAATAACCTCAAGATAACCCTACAAGATTTAGATTATAGATTAGATTATAAATGGCATATGGGAAGATCTCATAAATAATGGGATACTCAGGAAAGGAGTTTGTTAGAAAAAGGACACAGAAAGAAAGGGAGACTGGTGTTAAGTGTTGCACATTATGATTCTTGATTCTTAACAAATGTATCTTTTCTTTATGTATACTGAGAGTATTTACACCAAGACAAATTCCTCTTCTCTTCTCTTCTCTTCTCTTCTCTTCTCTTCTCTTCTCTTCTTTTCTATGGTGATTTCTGAAAGGTTAAATCCAAAGAATAAAGGTACTCTTGCTAGTTCTATGAAGTTCATATTTAAACAAAGTTTACTAATCTATGTATGTATGTAGGTATTTGTGTGTGTGTTTATGTATATGTACGTGTACGTACATATACGTGTACGTACATATGTACATACATACACGGGTTATATACAAACACACACACACAAATGGATAATATATAAAAGCATGGTTAGAGAATTCAAGTTCCCATGCAAGCAGGCATGGAAGAAGAACCAACAGATTCAGATTAGATTTACTGTAGAGTTGTGGAAGATATTAGATGGGGATTGATTTGGATGACTCAATCAAGTCACATATTTATTCTCGTTTCCTCTTGTCTATTGATTGGTTGGAAGTGCTTCAGAACAATCATTTGCTAGGATATTGGTTGGTCATTTTGATGCCACTAGAAGTGAGATAGATGAATCCATCTTCTGATATTCCTGGACGGAGATACACATCTTCAGCATAGGGGTTTTAATCACACATTCTGCTCTTTGTGCAATTGTAAGCATTAATTGATTTTTAAAGAACACAAATTCAGTATGCCTTATTTGGTGGGCACTCCAAACATTTATGTATAAGTCTATTCTGATGATCCTCCTGAGGAAATTGATATACTTGATCCACAAATAATCAAATAAGGGAAAGAATTCCTGGAAATGCTCAATAACCTTACTGTCTGCAGTCTCACTGTCTGTTTAAATTCCTTGATTTAATCATGATACAGGATTTTAAGCAACAGTTTATACAGCCTTATATAGGTCTTGATAGAAGAGAATTTATAGCCCAGGGTTAAACTGTGGGGTCCTTGGTTCTTTCTGATGCTGATTTTCATTACCAAACTTGGCTCTTCTGCCTACTTACTCTGACTGCAAGCCTAAGTCTGGCTGGGAGTTATATTAAATGAAATCAACAACCAGAACAGATGGTACAAATGAATTGACTTTGCATAAAGGTCTGGTTAATAAAGTTCATGCATTTGAACTTTTCACATTTTATGAATGATTGCTATGCATGTGAGCTTAATCTCATTCCTCCAGAATGTATTTGAATGTTTTGAGTTAAAATTAAATTTCTGCCTTCTTGTAGTGTTTTTTTTTTCAAAAGTTGTAATCATCTCGTAACAAATATTCATATTTGAATAAATCCTGTGCAATGTAAGATGTATACAGTAACTGTTGGTGGCTAATCAGGAAGGAAGGAAGGAAGGAAGGAAGGAAGGAAGGAAGGAAGGAAGG
>BLBF01000037.1:6223133-6235092 GCA_015471245.1 Laticauda colubrina
AGGAAGGAAGGAAGGAAGGAAGGAAGGAAGGAAGGAAGGAAGGAAGGAAGGAAGGAAGGAAGGAAGGAAGGAAAGAAAGAAAGGAAGGAATTTTCATGCAATGAAGGATCAGAGTAGAGTACCAAATAGACCCCATTCATCCATTTATAAAATAAGGAGAAATCTATGTATAAATAAAAGTGAAATACCACTCAAGCATCATCACAAAATCTACAGAACTGTAAAGGCTACAAACTTGAAATTTGGCATGTATGTTACCTTGACTTCTAGGTGCTCACTAAGAAAGGATTTTTCAAAATGACCACCAGATCATTAGTATTTTGTACTGTATATTATTATTAACACTTTCTGATGATAAGAAATTCTACTCCCCCTCCACACCTGAAAAAAAATCTGTTCCAAATGAAAAACACAAGCAGAGGAGAGGAGTTTCAGTTTCAGTTTTAGTTTCACAGCACCAAGCAGCTTTACTATAGAACAGTTGAGCTAAGCCACACCCAGGCTCCTTGCTGTCTTCTTCTTGGTCACACAGAAAATACTGTTTCAGTTTCCAAACAGCCCTCAACTCTCTCACACACTGACAGGTTGCTAGCCAGATGAATACTGATGGATGCTGGTAGGCAGAAGCAGAATTTTTCCCCCTTATTTTCCTCCTCAAAGACTAAGTCCAACCACAGTTTCATAGCAAAGCATGGGTATTGAGCTAGTATGAAATATTTGTAAATCTCAAGAAATAAGATAATATTTAGAAGTGACTCAGGAGACCCTCCTTATTTACAGGTGTGTAAGGGTATCCAAAAACCAGAAAGACCCATTTTGATTCTTCCAAGCAAATTTATTCATTGTTCCTCATTCTCAGACAGAAACTTACCAAATAAAAGATGTTAAATCCACCATAAAACATATACTCTGGGACCTATTAAGGAAAGTTCATTCTCTTTCACACAAACAAGTTGTCTCTTGCTTCTCTGGAATGCCTCCTTCCCAGGAATCTGGACTATGTTCTATCACATCACAACACAATCAGATTTATGATATTATAGTCTCAATAAAGTAGTTTTAAGGAGAGATGTCAAGAAAAATGACATAATTTGACATATTTATATAGAATTAAAAGTAGACATACATAAATATCTACTTCAATATGAAAAGGAAACAAAACAAATAAAACATGTATGATAAACTGGATGCAAAACTTCAAAGAAACCATTTCAATTTAACAATATAAACTTTACCTCAAGCTACAGAAAAAAATATGCATCATCCATAAAACTATATGTTTTATAGACAATGTATAAATCTGTCAAAAATTGTCAAAACAGTCAAATCATATAATAATAAATGCTGGAAATGTCATCAGATCATAGAAACATTTTACTGTACATGATATGTGAAAAACAAAACAAGCTCAAAAGTGTTGGAAAGAGATACATAGAATCAGAAAATGTTAGGGATCAAATTCAAAATGAAATATATTGCTTTTGCTAGACACAATTTCAGAAATAATCTACAAAACTCAAAATTAAAACGACATGTCATATTTTATTAAACTGTGTACTACAGTTGCGGGAAGAAAGTTTGTATCACACTAGACATAGTACAGCAATATCTGATTGAGAACTTATACCTGAGGAATATGTAGCAATTATAACACTATAAACCTACAACAGAAGTTTAAGTAAATTTAACTACATGGCTTCCGTAAATCTTATGTATCAAGGCTGTGAAACTCGCAGCCCAGTTTGGCAAAAGGGAAAAAGGCATGACACATTATGTGATGATGACGTGATGACACGAGTTTGACACCCCTGCTATATATTATTCAGCAAGATAAATGCAAGCATTTAGCATGTATTCTAAAGCTTATGCCAATCGGTATTGCAAATCAATTGAAGCATAAAAAAGGGGGGGGGACAGAATGTAAATATTTGCCTATATTATTTATGGGAGTGTTAATTAAAACTAATATACTAATGGTTTTGGCATTAAGCTCAAAAAAATATACTTCATTTCCTGAAAACCAGTCAATTGATTTTATTTTATATATTTTATAAAGAGAGGCTACCAAGAGAAGCTGATACCACTCTTGCAAATTTGACTGTGCTATACCTCCCGCATCCTGATCTTATACCTCTGTGAATTAGAAAGGCATCTCCATGAATCTCGTCTGAATATTATATCCTGGGGCTTCAAAAAATTTTTAGCCTCTGCTAAATAGATACTGGTTGTTGCAAATGATCATCAAGGTATTTTTTCTTACTCTTTACAATGATCAGAAACATAATGGGTGGACAATTTTGTTTTCTTCTCAAAATAAATTACTTTTCATCATCAGGTTTCCAGTCTTATCTTCCTCTGCCTTGAAAACACATGGTCAAAAATAACAGTAGTGAATCTGACTTGGCTGAATTTTTACAGCTTCCTCAACAGCTATATTTTCAAATAGACTTTAGACAGATTTTCTAATCAAGTGCAAGAAACCAGTGGTTCTACCTTTTTATGAATAGTGAATACCACTGACCCGAAATAGTTGATGAGCATGAACATGGATTAAATTAGGCCAAGCTGAGATTTGAACTTGTTTTTTTTTTTTTTGATTATTAATAGCTACCAAAGAATTGACAAAGGTGGAGAAATAATTACAAAACAAAAACATGTTTGTTAGTGGTATGCCAATTTTTAACATTCTCAGAAATTACCAACTTAAGTCTCTGAGGTCTTAGCATAACCTGGATAAATATTGTATCCTTGATGAGAGAGTCCTTCAACAAATGGCCCCTGTATTCAAAAGTACCTGTTAGTCAATCAACCTTCCTTTCCTGGTGTTTTCAAAATATAAAAAGGAGAAGTCAAAATACTGGTTTATTTATGTAGTTATTTTCTCAAACTCAGTGTCTGCTTTTTGAAGCCCTCTGAATTACTTATAAAGCTTTGGGGAAGTCCATCTCTGTTCTCTTTGCCTTTGACAGAATTCACGTAGGGAAGCCAAAATTTCTCTCTGAAAGCTTTTCAGTTTAGCTTTGTTTTTAGGATTTGCTGTAGCTCAAAAGTAGTGTAGAAAAAACCTATAATTAGGTGAATATTTATTTAACTCACCCGTGAAATTTACCCCAGGGTGAATCAGTTATCATAGGTTAAATGTGAAATGAGACAAGTAGTAGTACTAGAAAAACTGAACCAATTTTACACACAGGGAGATAAAACTAACCATAATTCAGATATATAAAGATACGTAGAATAAGGATAAAATCTTGATATTTAAAAAACTTTGAAAACCTTGGACTGGTTGGCATGGCTATCATTTTCACACTGAATCAGAATAGGAAATAGTGGATAATTTTGTTCAAATGTTAGTGCACTTCTAAAGTGATTGGGGCAGTTTATAAATGCTGTTAAAGGCCCTGTCACATTGGCCGACGGATGCAAAACGTTTGTAAAAAGGACACAGCAGATGAGAAAAATGTTCCATCCGTTGTTATCAGCTCTCAAAAGGGGCAAAAATTTGCATAACCAGAGTGGACAACACGGAAAGGAACGGACGGGAGGAGGACATAGGGCGGAAGGAAAGTGGATGCTCCACGGAAGCCTAGCGGATGGAAGCTGATGGGAGCAGATGGCACATCCGCAAGGCTTCCGGGGGAGTGCAGCAAAGTGGACGCGGAACAGAAAGAGCGGATGCAGAGCGGATGCTGAGCGGATGAATCGGATGCACAGCGGATGCCGAGCGGATGAAGCGGATGCAGTGCGGAAGCCTAGCGGATGCCTAGCGTTCACTGCACATGCGGGGAGGATGCATTGCATCAGCCCCGCGGATATAAAGGGAAGCAGCTCCCAAGCAGGTCACCATTCTGAGGAAAGACCTGCTTCCAGACACAGCTCTCCAGCCAGCCAGCCAGCCAGCCAGCCAGCCAACCAGCCAGCCAGCTAGCCAGCCAGCCAGCAACCCAACAACCATGGGGAAGAAACGGAAGCCTCTGCAATCTTCTGCCAGCCCTGGCAAGAGGGACAGGGCCACCCTCCCACCCCCTGGCCCTGACTCTGCTTCTGCTGGGGCTTCTGCTGCCTGGCCTTGATCTTCTGGTGCTGGAGCTTCTGCTGATGCTGCTTCTGGAGGTGGTGCTTCTGCTGATGATGCTTCTGGTGGTGGTGCTTCTGCTGGTGCTTACTCTGCTGATGCTGCCTCTGGTGGTTGTGCTTCTGCTTAGGCTTACTTTGCTGGCACTGCTCCTGGTGCTGGTGCTTCTGCTGGTGCTTACTCTGCCAGCACTGCTCCTGGTGCTGGTACTTCTGCTGGTGCATACTCTGCTGGTGCTGCTCCTGGTGCTGGTGCTTCTGCTGGTGCTTATTCTGTTGGCGCTGCTCCTCATCCTGCTGGTCCTGCTGGTGCTTACTCTGCTAGTGCTGCTCCTGGTCCTGCTGATCCTGCTGGTGCTCCTAGTCCTGCTCGTACTCCTGGTCCAACTAGTTCTGCTGGTGCTGCTGGTCCTGCTCCTGGTCCTGCTGGTGCTGCTGGTGCTGCTGGTCCTGATGGTGCTCCTGGTCCTGGTCCTGCTCCTGGTGCTGCTGGTGCTGCTGGTGCTGGTGCTGCTGGTGGTCCTCCTGGTCCTGCTGGTCCTGCTTTTGTTGCTACTGTTGTTGCTGCTGCTGCTGCTGGTGTGGAGGAGCAGCCCCTACAACCTTGAAGCCCTTCTGATGAGGGCCCATATGGCCCTGCCAAAGGGAGGAAGAGGCAGATGCGTGAACGGGAGAGGAGGCAATACAACATAGAAGAGGAACATGAGGATGAGGTGCTGGAATGGCTGAGTGAGAATGAGTATCTATGGTGGAAGGGACACAGGCTCTATCGAGACACCAAAAGGAAGCAGGCTGCTTGGAGAGAGAAGGCGGAGAGCCTGGGCTACATTTCAGAGGTGCTCCTTGGCTGGTGGAAGCACATGAACACCTGGTACGGGAAGCTGCACCTCAAGAAATCTGGCCAGGCCACGGTCAAGCTGAGAGAGACCTACGTGATGGCCAGGTGCAGCTTCCTGGAGGATAAGATCCGCCACCCAGAAGCAGCCCCCCTCACAACCCTCTCTCTCAGGCAGCCTGCTGAGAACCAGTCCTCTTCTGGCAGAGAGTCAGCTCCTGTCTCCAGGCAGGTGTCTGTGGAGCGTGCCACGATGGAGACCCCCCCCGACAGCTGCACTACCCATGGCGGAGCGCGTGGAGGACCCCCTGACACAGTGGGAGAAAGGAGACGGCACTTTCAACACAGCCCAACCCACATCCACCCCCAGCTCCACCTCCATAGAAGGGCAGAGAGGCAAACCGGAGGGGTAGAGCCACACTGTCCTGCTGGAGATAAGAGACACCATCAGGAGCAGGGTAAATCTCTCTCAGCTGGTAGACACTGATGTCCCATCCTCCAACCGCAAGCCCTTCCTCACCTATGTCAACCAGACCCTCATGAAAATGGCGGAACCCCAGTACCAGGTGGTGAAGGACAGGATCACCGATCTTCTTCACAACCCTCCAGACCAAGATGAACCTGCTCCCACCCAGTCCAGGCCTGCTCCTCCACCCCAGGTGATGTCACTGCCCTTCCAAGGCTTTCCACAGGCCCTCCCCTACCAAGGATATGGCTTCCAGGAGATCCAGCAGCACAGGCAGCCCTTCCCAGTCCAGGCACAGGTACATTGGACGCCACCGGTTCCACCGATGCCACCGATGCCACCCACGCCACCAATGCCACCCAAGCCACCGATGCCACCGACGCGACCCACGCCACTGATGCCACCGACGCCAGTCCTCACCCAGCTGCAGAACAGACAGCCCCACTACGCTGCTCCTTCCTCCACCCCACACCCAAGCCCGGCCTCAGTACATCTGTCATCGGTACAGGGGCTGACACCCCATGGCATGGAGGAAGGGGCTCTCAACTTCACGGGGCTGAGCCAGCTGTCTGAGAGCTTCCTCAACAAACCGTCCCTTGTTGCCCTTTTGGGGCCAGGCACCCCAGTGGTGCTTCAGACCAGGACTCCACCAGCAGCCACCTCCACAGCACCTGGACCCTTCTCCCCTGAGACTGGGCACACCTCCGAGTGACCGAGAAGAGTGCCAGAGACTGGGTGGCTACCTGTTGACTTTATTTGGACACTTGACTTGGGTCATTTTTCTTTTACAGCTTGTTATTAATAAAGATTATCTTTGCTTCACACACTTGCTTCATTTATTTTAGTAAATAAAGTCTTGGTGGAAACTTTTAGAAATGATTTAAGCCTTTGCATGCTTGTGGGATGGGTTAAGATAGCAGTGGGATGGGCAGGGATACCTTTGGGATGGGTAATAGCTGTGGGATGGGCAGGGATACCTTTGGGATGGGTAATAGCTATGGGATAGATAAACCTCCAGTGCAAGCATAGTGGGACTGTATGGTCCACACTTCCAGGTGCCACACCTATAGCCCTTTATTATCAATAATTATGTAATCATTCATCCACAAATGTCAACATAAACACAACTCTTTATTAAATGCCCTGTTGATTGTAGGCCAACCAAACATACATGGCCCAATCTCATCCGTGTGATGAGACAGGCTGAAGGAAGCATCCATTAATCATCTATCATCCTGTCTTGCCACTCCACTGCTCCAGCTGGGGAGTTGGACCAGTGTCTCAGGAGGTTGCGCTGCTTCATCCCTTCACGTGAAGCTCTGTTGGGGCCTTGCACGTCCTTAGTTTCTATCAGGTTTCACCCTTGCCTCCATTCCCCAGGCTCCATGTCCCCATTGCCTTGTTGGAGGTCCACGAGCCTGTTCTGCAAGACTGGGTAGCAGGTGCGCATGAGATTGTGCAGGATACAGCAAGCTTCCATGATCCTCCTCACGGTCTCTGGGCGATGCTGCATGGTGGTGAGAAGTACCTGGAACCTGTTGGCCAGGATGCCAAAGACGTTCTCCACCACCCGCCTTGCCCTGGACAGCCAGTAGTTGAAGATCCTCTCTTCACGGGTGAAGAGTCTGGAGGTGTAGGGCTTCGTGAGGTAGGTTCTGAGGGAGAAGGCGTCATCCCCCACGATGAAGTAGGGAACATCTTGCGTGTCATTGGGCAGGGGTTCTGGATCTGGGAAGCCCATGATGAGGTTGCGTTCCAGCCCCTCCTAGAGGTCACTGGTGTTGCATACCTGGGCATGTGAAGGTGACCCGTTGCCTGAAGCATCAATATATATGAACTTGTAGTCAGCATTGACCATGGCGAAGAGGATGATGCTGAAGAAGCCCTTGTAGTTGAAATAAGTGGACCCCGACTTGGCTGGAGCTTTGCAGGCCACGTGCTTGCCATCTATGGTTCCAACGGTGGGGGAAGTTCCACCTCTGATACCACTGCTTTGCAACTTTCTTCCAGCCTTCTTCAGTGGAGGGGCACTGGAGGAGCTCCTCCAGGTATTCTTCGATGATGACCTGCACCACTTCTCTGACCACAATGCTGATGGTGTTGTGTGGCACCCTCCAGCCGTACTGCATGCTCCTTTAGGTGGTCCCTGAGGCCAGGTGGCGCAGAGTCAGTGCCACTTTGAGCCCAGGGACCAGGCTGGGCCGGAAGTTGGTGCTCTGCTTGGTCAACCTGGGTTTCAGCCACTCAAACATGGCTGGAGGCATCCTCATGTAGTTCTGGAATGCATGAGTGTCTTCGTTCCTCAGCTCCACCATCAGCTTGTACAGTCCTACTCTGCTCTTCTCCCGATCCATCTTTGGATCCTGACACTTCTTGGCCGCCTCCTTTTCTTCCCATAGAACAGTTGAAAGAGCCTGTAGATGGCTTCGCATTGTTGCAGAATGATGGTGGCTACCAGAAGGAGTGTGTTACGATCCATGGGGGAGATGACTGGATGTTGTGGAAGAGCAAGAGCCAGATGAAGGCTGCAGAGGTCTGCACAGCAGGGCTGCTGGACTGAAAGTGAGATCCAGGTGAGTTGCTCCCCCTTTTTATAGGCAATATATGTTTTCCACTATGTGTCCTTTTGCATCCTCTAGGTATCCTCTAGACATCCTAATATCTGAGATAGGTCCCGTCTGCGAACGTTTTTTCCATTTTAAATGCTTTGTTTGCGAGCTGCATCCGATTTCATCCTTTCTCCGTCTGTGCTACTAACGCTTTGTGTCCATTCCGCGTCCATTTCGCTTCCTCCCTGTGTCCGTTTTCCGCTGGAGTAGATGCAAGTTGCACGGATTCGAAGCAGATGCCTAGCGGATATAGCGGACGCGTAACGGATGACAACAGATGTAGAACAGATGTTCCCCGTATGCGTTGTGGATGCAGAATGGACGCATTGGATACATTTTCCACTCAAAAAGTTTTTAGCAGCTCAATACTTGCCTCCATTCTCCAGGCTCCATGTCCCCATTCCCTTGTTGATGGTCAACAAGTCTGTTCTGCAACACTGGGTAGCAGGTGCGCATGAGATTGTGCAGGATGCAGCAAGCTTCCACGATGCTCCTCACAGTCCCTGGGTGATGCTGCATGGTGGTGAGAAGTATCTGGAACATTTTGGCCAGGATGCCAAAGGTATTCTCCACCACCCGTCTTGCCCTGGACAGCCTGTAGTTGAAGATCCTCTCTTCATGGGTGAGGTATCTTGAAATGTACGGCTTCATGAGGTAGGTTCTGAGGAAGAACGCATCATCACCAATGATGAAGTAGGGAATATCATTGGGTAGGGATTCTGGACCTGGAAAATCCATGATGAGGTTGCGTTCCAGCCCATCCTTGAGGTCACTGGCGTTGTATACCTGGCTATCTGAAGCTGACCCGTTGCCTGAAGCATCGATGTACATGAACTTGTAGTCAGCATTAACCATGGCAAAGAGGATGATGCTGAAGAAGCCCTTGTAGTTGTGATAAGTGGACCCTGAATTGGCAGGAGCTTTGCAGGCCACGTGCTTCCCATCTATGGCTCCAACGGTGTGGGGAAAGTTCCGCCTCTGATACCACTGCTCTGCAAGTTTTCTCCAGCCTTGTTCAGTGGTGGGGCACTTGAGGAGCTCCTCCACATATTCTTCGATGATAGCCTGCACCACTTCTCTGACCACTTTGCTGATGCTGTTGTGTGGCACCCTCCACGCATACTGCATGTTTCTGTATGTGGTTCCAGAGGCCAGGTGCCACGGAGTCAGTGCCACTTTCAGTCCAGGGTCCAGGTTGGGACAGAAATTGGTGCTAGGCTTGGTCAACCTGGGTCTCAGATGCTCTACAAGTTCGTTAAACATAGCTGGTGGCATCCTCATGAACTGATGGAATGCATGAGGGTCTTCATTCCTCAGCTCCACCATCAACTGGTCATACAGTCCAAACTCCATTCTTCTCACAATCCATCCTCGGACCCATACAGCTCTTGGATGTCTCCTCCTTCTCCTTCTGTATAAAATTTGAAACAGTCTGAACAGGTTTTGGTTCTGGTGATGAATGAACACAACTATCATACCGACTGTGCCATCAACCATGGTGGAGAACAATTGATGATGTTGAAGACCAAGACAAAGGGTGAAGAGGTCTGTACACCACGGCTGCTGGACTCATACTGAGATCCAGATGATTTTCTCCCCCTTTTTATAGGAAATAGTGGTTGTCCACTCAGTGTCCTTCTACATACTCTAGACATACTCCAGACATCCTAAATATATGAGATACATCCCAGATACAAAAATTTTGTCTGTTTTTAATCCTTTATATATGAGATGCATACACTTCCATCCTTTCTATTTCCATGCTACTAACGCTGTGTAGACATTCCGTGTACCTTTTGTTTTCTCCCTCTTTCCGTTTTCAGCTGCAGTGGATGTGAGTTGAGGGGATGGCCAGAGGATGCAGAGAGGATACAGTGGACGTTTATTGGGTGATAACGAGATAGAATGTTTGTTGCCCGTATATGTTGCGGATGTACATCGTACGTGGCAGAAAGTTCATCCGTTCACAAAGTTTTGTGCAGCTCAAAACTTCTTGCATGGATGAAATCGCAGTGGACGGATGCTCGACAGATAGAGCGTATGAAACACGTATGCAATGAGTACACAATGGATGCATAGCGTTTTCCAATGGATGGCAAGCTTTTTTTAACGTTTTACATCCTCTTTGCATCTGTAAGTGCAATGGGACCGGGCCTTAAAGTTGCTAAGGGTGGAGACCCCTGCTTTAATTTATAGCTGCGTAAATTCATAGTAGTACCACTGATATTAGTAAAGATTAAAATTTGGAGTAGGCAATAAGTCTATTCCTTAGGGTTTTTTTTTTAATCTGCCCCAATTGCTTGTCATCGTCCTAAAGCTTTGAATTCCATTTGTCTTATTAAAATGTGTGAGTAGGATCCCATGTAGCATAGCTTAGTCTGAAAAGCTTTCTTCAGATAAAGAGGTCAATTCTATGATGCTGAAGACATCTTTTTTTTAAGGTGAAAAAGGGACATACATCCATTTTCTTGACAACCAACATGGTTTGCCATGCCTTCCCCACCAAATTTTAGTTTTGGGGGTTTGCTTCTCTGTCAAGCAGTCTTAAAATTTATTGGTGGTTTCAAGAATTCATTGAGTTCTTGGTGTTCTCTGAATTTACTTGTTGATATTTTATTCTAAGCTAAGTGACACCATTAATGTGTGTATTTGCTGAATTAATAAAAATATACAATCTCCTCTTGATATCACTTCTTGTCATTCAATGCAATAATTTTTATCTTGGCCTTTGGGCTCAGATAATCTTCAACATTAATTTTGGAGAGAAGACAATTTTAGGTGTCTGCAAGAAGGTAAATTCAACATCATAGTTGGTGGGGCTTGGCTTTATCCATGAATTTGTTGAAGGGGGAGGTTGTTTACCCTGAATTATGTTCAACTTACATAGGAAATATGGTATACTTTTCATATGGCCTCAAAATTTGGAAAAAAGGTTCCATTAATTTTTAGCCGTTGTGGTCAAAGGAATTTGTGCGAGTTGGTTGGGTGTTTCTTATAACCCAGTGGTCCACTCCTGCCTAGTGTTCTAATGCTTCTTTCTCTTTCAGTCTCTGTCTCTGTCTTATTATTATTACTTTTATTGTCAGAGTACAATATGTATACAATGAGATTGGCTGAACCTTCATGCAGCCCCATCCCCAACACAGAAGTCCCTAACCCAGACCTAATCTTATTACACTATGTGACTTTGTTGCACAACATGCCGGCCCCACAAGTCTATCATACTATATTGTTATCATATTATCATATTATTATTTCCTTTCATTTTTACCTGACATTTTATTATCCTCATTATTTGATTTCCTTAGATTGTTGACATTGGAAGAAATGGTTAGATGCAATCATACTAGAAAGATCTGCTAAGGCCAGAGAGAAGTATGAAATTAGATAACTTTGCATTCAACAGAGAAATAAACAATTATCTCCCACCCCCAACAGCAGCTGCTTTCAGATGCCAATATTTCCACTCACTTGAAAAAACAGATTTTAGATTGTTTTTTGTTAACAGATGTGTATGTTACTGTGTGTGTTCCAGCATGGGCAAACTGAGAATTAGGAATCACTTCACATTTCCCACCTTGAGGCAGAGAAATGTAAATCAAAGATGCTAAAAGGAGCTTCTTCCAAAGATTGACTACAGCCACAAAGCCTAGGGCACTAAACTCATATTCCTGCATCTTGTATGGAGAAGAAACCTAAAAAAAGGAAGGGAAAAGGAAAAAAAATATTGACTGTTCCATAAGCAGTCAATTTTATATTTGTAATGGACTAACATCAGGATAGTTGTGATGGGCGAAATCTTTACATGAAACTCAATGGAAAGGAAAAGTATACAAACGGTACTGTGAAATTGACCAAGAAATAGACAGATCTTGGAATGGTTTTTGACAAAGAAAGAAAGAAAGAAAAAAGAAAGAAAGAAAGAAAGAAAGAAAGAAAGAAAGAAAGAAAGAAAGAAAGAAAGAAAGAAAGAAA
>BLBF01000037.1:6235102-6248311 GCA_015471245.1 Laticauda colubrina
AAAGAAAGAAAGAAAGAAAGAAAGAAAGAAAGAAAGAAAGAAAGAAAAAGACTCAAAACCAAAGAGTGTAGAGTAATAAAGTAATCCCTGATAGATACAATCAGATGTCTGAGATCTCTCAACAAAACTTCTACAACTGTAATTCTCAACTCTTCAGATTTTGACAGCCTGGTAGTTTTGTCCTCAAGGGCAGGTTGCAAACTTTGTACAATTAAAGTAAATAATAAAATAAAGTTTTGTGGGCATGAAAGAGCATGAAATGTGTTCAGACATAGTATTTACATCTGGTTTGGTGATCCTAATCCATTTTTAAGAGTATGAAAATGGGAATTTAGTAACTAAACTTTTTCATATCTGACTTATATCCTTTTTTATTTTGAAGCATGAAGCAAAACAGCACTGCTGCCTAAAAGTATATTTTCATTCTTGTAACTCTTGTAGACAAGAGACTTGTAACTCTTGTCTACAGTTCCACATCACGTTTGATTAGTTGTGTCTTCAACACAAACTAAGAGAGTTCAGTTGGAGAAGGAAACTTGAAAGCCTGTTATCATGATTTGATGATAGCAATGGACATATTTCCTCTGTCTGTCCTTCTATCTGTTTCTATCTCTATCTCTGTCTCTCATTATCTATCTAATTAATCTTCTGGTAGATATGGAGGAAGAAATTAATCCAACATCTCATTCAATGGACATTCTGTGAGCCATTAAAGGTCCGGTCCCAGTGGCCAACGGATGCAAAACGTATGCATAAAGGACACAGTGGACAAGCAAAATTTCAGGGGTGGCTCCATCCATTGTCATCCGTTCCAAAAAGTGGCAAAAATTTGCATTAACAGAATGGAAAAGAACGGAAAAGAATGGAAAAGAACAGACGTGGGTAGTATGTAGCGGGGATGTTAAACGGATGTTCATAGGAAGCCTAGTGGATGAAAGCGGATGGAAGTGGATGAAAGTGGATGGAAGTGGATGACACCTCCGAAGGGGTTCTGGGGGATAATTGTGAAGCGGACACATAGCGGATGAAGTGGATGCATCACATACGCCTAAAGGAAAGAAAGGGGATGCCGCGTGGATGTATATCGGATGCAAACCATTCACTGCACATCCTTTCTATTTCTGTGCTACTAACCATGTACCTTTTCTTTCCTCCCTCTTTCCATTTTCAGCTGCAGTGGATGTGAGTTGCGAGGAGGCCCAGAGGATGCAGAGAGGATACAGCGGACGTTTAATGGATGATAAATGGACATAGAATGTTTGTTGCTTGTATGTCGCGGATTTACATCATACATGGTGGAAAGTTCATCCATTCACAAAGTTTTGTGCAGCTCAAAATTTCTTGTGCGGATGAAATCGCAGCAGACGGATGCTAGATGGATAGAGCGTATGAAACACGTATGCAATGAGTACACAATGGATGCATAGCATTTTCCAACGGATGGCAAGCTTTTTTTAACGTTTTACATCCTCTTTGCATCCAAAAGTGTAGTGGGACCGGGCCTTTATAAAATAGATTATATCATGTAATGGATGGACATAAAGCCCATGTCACACTGCACCAACGGATGCAAAGAGGATGTAAAACGTTAAAAAAAGTTTGCCATCCGTTGGAAAATGCTATGCATCCGTTGTGTACTCACTGCATATGTGTTTCATACGCTCTATCCTTTGAGCATCCATCCACTGAGATTTCATCAGCTCAAGAAGTTTTGAGCTGCACAAAACTTTTTGAGTGGATGAACTTTCTGCTGTGTACGATGTAAATCTGTGACATACGAGCAACAAACGTTCTATGTTCGTTTATCATCCATTAAACTTCCGCTGTATCCTCTCTGCATCCTCTGGGCATTCTCACAACTCACATCCGCTGCAGCTGAAAACGTAAAGAGGGAGGAAAGAAAGGGTACACGGAATGTCTTCATAGCGTTAGTAGGACGGAAATAGAAAGGATGAGCAGTGAACGGTTTGCATCCTATATACATCCTCTAGGCTTCCTATGAACATCCGTTTAACATCCCCACTACATACTACCCACGTCCGTTCTTTTCCTTTCTTTTCCGTTCTGTTTATGCAAATTTTTGCCACTTTTTGGAGCGGATAACAACGGATGGAGCCACCCCCGAAAATTTGCTCATCCGCTGTGTCCTTTTTGCATACGTTTTGCATCGGTCGGCCAATGTGACCTAGCCTTAAAATTCATGGAATTAGCTTAAAGTAATTCTTGAAACATAAAACCGTATACATTTAAGGAAATTTTAGTAGCATATGTATTTTGGAAATGTTTATAGCATATCAGGCCTATTAAAAATGAAAAATGGAGGCACATTGCATAGAGATGTAGGGAAGATCACATATTAACATATAGAAAGTTGCACAGGGTCAATAAATATACATACAGTGCATTTTTTGTTCACTTTAAACAATGACTTTTAAACAATTTTAAAAGTTTTTAAACAATGGCTTAATGAAAATTAGATGGAACAGACTAACATCAGGAGAAAGAATGGACAAAATCATCATATGAAAGTCAAGGGTGGAAACAGATATACAAACAGTATCATGGAATGAACCAAGAAATGGACAGATCATGGGATGATTTTTGACGAAGTTAAATTAAATTTAACTTAAATTTAACTTAAATTTAAATTAATTTAAACATTTAAAACATGGGAACGGTTCATACAACATAGAACATGGAAGGCACCTTAGAGGTCTTTTAGTTCAAGATCCTGCTCAAGCAGGAGATCTTATACCATTTCAGATAAATGATTGTCCAGTCTCTTTTTGAAAGTTCCTAGTGATGGAGCATCCACAACTTCTGGAGGCAAGTTGTTCCATTGGAGCATCCACAATTTCTGGAGGCAAGTTGCTTTCACTGTTGGGAAATTTCTCCTTAGTTCTAAGTTGCTTGTCTCCTTAGTTAGTTTCCATCCATTGTTTTTCATTTTGCCTTTTTGTTGCATTAACATTAAATGTTAATGACATTTGCAGCATTGGTGGCTGAATAGTTGAGTTATAATGACTCGGATTGGAATTATTCAGAGAACTTTGCTATATGAATATATCATTGTACCATGAGTCTTTTTTACTTTGGTTTTCCTTTGGATTATTTTGGTACGTTTTGCTGACTTTTAGCAACTCAGCTATTTTTAATCCCTTGAGGAATACAAATCTGAGATGACTGCACAATACACAGTGAAACTGAAGACTTGATTGATTGATTGATAAATGAATGATTTAGAAATGTCCAAATACAGGGCTCAGAAGTAAGTGTGTTTAACACATATTCAAGCTGAAGCTGCGATGTCTGCTGGATTGAATATGATAAATATACACTTAAGTATTAATTCTAGCAACTATCGTAACCTACTGTAGTTGGATTGCATTATTCTTATTTTGCATGCTTTCTTTCTGCTTGGTTAGTGCTGTTTACATGAGTAGAAATGCAATAGAGCCAATAAAACCTTGACTACAACTTTACTTGCAGAAAAAATAAAATAAAAAGCCTTTTTAATTTCAGATTCATATGTGATTTTCTGTAAATTTTAAATGATTTTACTGTAAACTGCAAACAGTTTACTGTGGACTCACTGTGTAACTTTTTCTAACCTAATACAGACTTGGACAGTATTGTTCACATACAGACTGGCTGGGCCATTGTGTCAAAAGCGTATGGTGAAATACAATGTGTTGCAACCTCAGGCTAACTTGTGACGCATAAAGTGGTCCTTTAAATACAGATGAATGTTCTTTTCTTTCAGTGGGAGAAGTGTGTGTTTTTAGCATTACAATTTAAGTTCATTAAAATCACAAAAAAAAGTAAAAAAACACAAGGATTGGAGTCTCGCTGTTTTCTTGCATTATACTTGATGAATAGTTGTTTGTAAAATCCAGAATGCTAGCTTTTCTTCTCCAATAGCAAAGATTTAATGGAAATTTAGTAGGGCACTTTAATTATTTTTAGTAGCATAAGATTGAGAGGAAATTGGATGAATGGCAGTTATAACTGCTGCCAAATGATGGCCACTCTGATAGGCAAATAAGGGAAAAGGTATATTTATGGTAAAATGACAGGGTACCTGGTCTAAAAGAAACCTGAAAGTAGTCACATTAGCTGAGTTGTAGAGAAATGGAAGAAGGATGCTTGATGGGAAATCCTTCCATTCTAAATTAGTCATCTGGGCAACAGCTGGGGCCAAAAGAAGTAAATTGATGAGTTGTGCACCTCAAAGGCTAGCATCTCAAACATATTGGGATTTAGAAAGAAAGCTTATTAAATCAAGCAAAATTAAACAACCAAGCCATCCCTCAAAGAGTAAATTATCTATAGCATTAATTCTGTTTCAAGGTATGAAAATGATGGACCTGAAAGATCAAAAGAGAAAAAAAAGTTTGAGACCAGCTGAAATTATTTGCCAACATATCTGAATTTTGAAGTAAAGAAGAATGGCTTCATATCTCCTTCATGAAATTCATTGTGGCATGGATATTACTTCCTTTTAACTAGCTATCAGAACCACAAACATAGAACTTTGAAAATGACTTTGACAAATTTATTTTTTTATTTTTATTTTTGTCAATTGCTTACAAGATAATAGGTATAAGTAAAAACATAGTTATGGACACATATAAGAAAAATAAAAAAAAAATAAAAGAAACAATAGGACAGGGACGGTAGGCACTTATCCATGCATTTTATGCATGCACTTAGGTACACTTATGCATGCATTTTATTTATTTTATTTGTCAATCGCTTACAAGATAATAGGTATAAGTATATACATAGTTATGAATACATGAAATGGGTACATATAAGAAAAATAAAAGAAACAATAGAACAGAATACAACATTAGGCATGTTGGTGCGCTTATGCACGCCCCCTACAGACTGCTTAGAAAAGGGGTGGGGTCAATAGTAGACAGTCTAAGGTTAAAGTTTTTGGGGTTTGGGGAAGAAACCACAGAGTCAGATAGAGTATTCCAGACATTGACCACTCTGTTGCTGAAGTCGTATTTCCTGAAATCAACTTTGGTGCGATTAACCTTGAGTTTGTATCTATTGTGTGCTCTTGGTTTGTTATGGTGAAGCTGAAGTATTCATTGATAGGTAAGTCACTGCAATGTATGATTTTATATGCCATACTTAGATCAGAGCGAAGATGGCATTATTCAAGGTTTTCTTTCAAGTCTGGTGGCATAAGGTATTCTACAGTGAGTAGAGGAGTGGAGAATCTTCTTGTGAAATATTTCTGGACTTTCTCAACTGTGCTAATATCAGATACGTAATGTGGGTTCCAGACTGATGAGCTGTATTAGAGTATTGGTCTAGCAAATGTTTTGTATGTTCTAGTAAGTAATGTGATATTACCAGAGTAAAAGCTACGTTAAGATTAGGCTAAAAACTTTTTTGGCTATGTAGTTACATTGGGCTCTGGCACTTAGATCATTAGAGATGAGTCTTCCAAGGTCCTTTACAGAGCTTGGATTATCAACAAGGTGTTAACTATTCAGCTTGTATTTTATTTTCTGATTATTTTTTTTTGCCAATATGGAAGACAGAGCATTTATTTGTTGAGATTTGAAGTTGCCATTTGTTTGACCATTCTGATACATAGTTGAGGTCTTTTTCAATGGTAGCAGTATTGTCTGTGGTGTTGAATAGCTTTACATCATCAGCAAAGAGGATGCAGTTGCTCTTAATATGATCACAGAGGTCATTTATGCAGAGTATGAAAAGAATTGGTCCTAGAACACTGCCTTGGGGGACACCACTGTTGACAGGTACAGAATTTGATAGGATGGTCCCAATTTTGACCATTTGTTTTTGGGTTTTTTTGGTTAAGTTTTATTGATTTTTAAAAACAAACAAAAAACAAACAAAACATAAAAACATCCATCTTTCTTCCATAAATATACAAGCAATGTGTTGGTTGGTTTGCAAATTTTTTGTGCTTCGATTTCATAGTCTCTGTTACAGTTACATTACATGATAACTCAGATTATCAATCAAAAATTGAATATCCTAGTATTATTATTAATCAATCATTTGACTATAATTTTGTTCATTCATACTTTGCGAGATTCAAATAGTCCTCCCAAATCTATCCTAAAAACATTTTATATGATGTTTTTATAAAAACATCTTTATATATTAATTATTTTTTAAAATTCTACATATTCTATTATTGTATTTTGTTATCTAGCCATTGATAGAAAAGGTCCCAAATTTTGTAAAATTGTTCATCCTCTTGTTTTCTAATTTCAAATGTCAATCTATTCATTTCAGCACATTCCAGTATTTTCTTGATAATTTCCTCCTGCGATGGTATTTTCTCATTTTGCCAATTTTTAGCAAATACAATCCTAACTGCTGTTAATACATTTACAAACAAATATTTTAAATCTTTGCTTTATGTATCAGGTAGAATTCCCAATATAAATATCTCTGGTTTTAAATCTATATGCTTTTTAGTCATTTTTTCCAACCACATTTGGATTTTAGTCCAATATTTTTTTGCATCCGCACAAGTCCACCACATATGATAATATGAGGCAGGTATCTGATGACATTTCCAACATTTTTGATTTTGATTTCAGATTTATTCTTGAACATTCTTGCTATTCTTGTCAGGGTAAAATGCCACCTGTAGAACATCTTATACAAATTTTCTTTAAATGCTGTTGACATTGTCATTTAATAATTTTGAGACCACAATTTTTGCCATTTCTCTAGATTAATCCCATATCCAAAATTCTTCCCCCAAGCAATCATTGTTTCTTTAACTTGTTCTTCTTCTAGTTTAATTTCTAATAAATATACATACAGTTTTTTAATCACCTTTTCATCAGTACCTGTCAAAATCTTATCTAAATCAATTTATCTAAGTCAATTTATTATAGAAACCTTCTGTTTTAAAATCTATTTCATACCTTGAATGTATTTGCGCATAAGAAAACCAATTAATCTTTATACCTTGTTCCTCTAATTTTTGCATAGATTTAAGTTCACCCTTTTCATTCAAAATTTCCCCATATCTAACTGTTTGGTCCTTCTTATATGCTATAGGATAAGAAAATGCTTCAATAGTCGATAACCAGACTGAAATTTTCAAATAACATTGTCTTTTAATCTTCTCCCAATTTAACCACAGAGACTCCCGTATATGATGTCTTCTAAAATAACCCTGTATTTTAGTTCCCTTATACCATAAAAAGGCATGCCACCCCAACAACAGATCATGTCCTTCTAATGGCAACAATCTAGTATTTCTTAATGTTATCCATTCCTGAGCCCATTTCAAGTTTGAAGCTTGGTAGTACAACTCCCAATTAGGCAGACCAAATCCTCCTTTAATTCTAGCATCTTGTAAGAGTTTTAACTTTATTCTTGCTTTTTTACCTTGCCATATATATTTCAACACAATTTTGTTTAAATCTTCAAAGTAGTCCTTTCCAAGCCTAATTGGTATTGTTTGAAACAAATATAAAATTCTGGGTAAAATATTCATTTTGATTGTTGAAATTCTCCCAATTAGTGACAATTGTAGGTTCTCCCATTTCGTCAAATCTAGTGCTATCTGTTGTTTAAGTTTAGTGTAGTTGTAGTGTAGTTTTAACGGACTACATCTTGCTGTCAAGTATATCCCCAAATACTTAACCTTATTTGTGACTTGAATTTTCAATATATCTGCCAATTCTTCTTTTTGTCTTAGTAGCATATTCTTTGTCAAAATCTTTGTCTTATCTTTGTTTATTTTCAAGCCAGCCACCTTGCCATATGCCTCTATCTTTTCCAATAGTTTTGGTGATGTTTCTAGAGGGTCTTCTAAAATAAAGGCCAAGTCATCTGCAAAAGCTTGTAATTTAAATTCTTCCTTTTAAATTTTCATTCCTTTTATCCTCTTTTCGTCTCTAATGTTTCTGTTTAACACTTCCAGAATTACTATGAATAGCAAAGGTAATAGTGGGCAACCTTGTCTTGTATCTTTTCTTATATTGATAGAGTCTGACAATTCTCCCTCTACCATTACCTTTGCCGTTTGCTTATAATATATGGCTTGTATTGCTTGAATAAATTTTCTGGCAAAGCCCATTTGTTCCAGTAATAATAACATGAATCTCCAGTTCACATTTTTTTTGTGCATTGCCTTTTGTGTATCCAAATATATCAGAGCCATTTGTTTTTCAGGGTGTGCCTCATAATACTCCAAAGTGTCCAGTATTCCTCTCATATTATCTTTAATTTGTCTCTTTGGAAGAAATGCATTTTGGTCAGGATGAATAAAATTATTTAAATATTTTTGAGTGTCTCTGCCAATATTAACGTGAAAATTTTATAATCTTTAATAAAGAAATCAGTCTATAATTCTTAATTTGTAATGGATCAGTCTCTTCTTTTGGAATAAGTGTAATGTAGGCTTCTAATCATGTTTTAGGTATCTTCTTCTTTAACATAACTTCATTCATGACTCCTAACAATGGAAGGTTCAGCAATTCTTGTAATGTTTTAGAGAATTCTGCTGGAAGTCCATCTGGGCCTGGTGCCTTACCATTATTTTGTTTCTTGCCCCTGTCACACTGCACCAATGGATGGAAAGAGGATGTAAAACAGAGAAAAACACTTGTCATCCGTTGATTAATGCGATGCATCCGTTCTGTACTCACTGCATCCGTTTTTCATCCTCTCTATCCATCCAGCATCCGTCTATTGACGTTTCATCCACTCAGAAAGTTTTGAACTGCTCAAAACTTTTGAGCGGAAAATGTATCCAATGTGTCCGTTCTGCATCTGGTAGGCATCCTCTAGGTATCTGTTCTGCATCTGTTATGCATCCGCTATATCCGCTATGCATCAACTGCGCATCCGTGCAACTCCATCCGCTCCAGCAGTAAACGGACACAGGGAGGAAGCGGAATGGACGCGGAATGGATGCAGAACGGATGCCTACCGGATGCAGAACGGAAACAAAGCATTTAAAATGGAAAAAATGTTCGCAGAGGGGACCTATCTTGGATATTAAGGATGTGTAGAGGATGCCTAGAGGATGCAAAGGGACACCTAGGGGAAAACCTATACTGCCTATAAAAAGGGGGAGCAACTCACCTGGATCTCACTTTCAGGCCAGCAGCCCTGCGGTGCAGACCTCTGCAGCCTTCATCTGACTCTTGCTCTTCCACAGCATCCAGTCATGTCCACTGTGGATCATAACAAAGTCTTTTTGGCAGCCACCATCCTTCTGCAACAGTGCGAAACCATCTACAGGCTCTGTGAACTCCACTACAGGAAGAAAAAGAGGTGGCCAAGAAGCATCTGGGTCCGAAGATGGATTGCCAGAAGAGCAGAGTACGGACTGTACAACAAGCTGATGGTGGAGCTCAGGAACGAAGACACTCGTGCATTCCAGAACTTCATGAGGATGCCTCCAGCCATATTTGACGAAGTTGTGCAGTGGCTGACACCCAGGTTGACCAAGGCAAACACCAACTTCCGGCCCAGACTGGAACCTGGGCTCAAGGTGGCACTGACTCTGCACCACCTGGCCTCAAGGACCTCCTACAGGAACATGCAGTATGGCTGGAGGTTGCCACACAACACCATCAGCATTGTGGTCAGAGAAGTGGTGCAGGCCATCATCGAAGAATACATGGAGGAGCTCCTCCAGTGCCCCTCCACTGAAGAAGGATGGAAGAAAGTTGTAGAGCAGTGGTATCAGAGGTGTAACTTCCCACACACCGTTGGAGCCATCGATGGCAAGCACGTGGCCTGCAAAGTGCCAGCCAAGTCGGGGTCCACTTATTTCAACTACAAGGGCTTCTTCAGCATCATCCTCTTCTCCATGGTCGATGCTGACTACAAGTTCATGTACATCGATGCTTCAGGCAACGGCTCATCTTCAGATGCCCAGGTATACAACGCCAGTGACCTCAAGGAGGGGCTGGAATGCAACCTCATCGTGGGCTTCCCAGATCCAGAACCCCTGCCCAACGACACGCAAGATGTGCCCTACTTCATCGTGGGGGATGATGCCTTCTCCCTCACAACCTACTTCATGAAGCCCTACACCTCCAAATGCCTCACCCGTGAAGAGAGGATCTTCAACTACAGGCTGTCCAGGGCAAGGCGGGTGGTGGAGAACGCCTTTGGCATCCTGGCCAACAGGTTCCAGGTACTTCTCACCACCATGCAGCATTGCCCAGAGACCGTGAGGAGGATCATGGAAGCTTGCTGCATCCTGCACAATCTTATGCGCACCCGCTACCCAGTCTTGCAGAACAGGCTCGTGGACCTCGAGCAAGGCAATGGGGACATGGAGCCTGGGGAATGGAGGCAAGGGCAAAACCTGATACTGAGGATGTGCAAGGCCCCAACAGAGCCTCACATGAAGCGAAGAAGCAGCACAACCTCCTGAGACAATGGTGCAACTCCCCAGCTGGAGCAGTGAGTGGCAAGACAAGATGGTAGATGCTTAATTGATGCTTCCTTCAGCCTGTCTCATCACATGGATGAGATTGGGCCATGTATGTTTGGTTGGCCTACAATGAACAGGGCGTTTAATAAAGAGTTGTGTTTATGTTGACATGTGTGGATAATTATTACATTATTATTGATAATAAAGGGCCATAGGTGTGGCACCTGGGAGGATGGACCATACAGTCCCACTATTCTTGCACTGGAGGTTTATCTATCCCACATCTATCCTAACCCATCCCACAGCTATTACCCATTCCACAGGTATCCTAACCCATCCCAAAGCTATCCTTATCCATCCCACAAGCATGCAAAGGATTAAACCATTTCTAAAAGTTTCCAGCAAGACTTTATTAAAAAAAAGAAATGAAGCAAGTGTGTGAATCATAAAGAGACTTTATTAACAACAAGCTATAAAACAAAAATGAGTCTCTGGCACTCCTCTTGGTCGCTCAGTCTCAGGGGTGAAGGGTGCAGGTGCTGTGGAGGTGGCTGGTGCTGGAGTGCTTGTCATCAGCTCCTCCAGAAGCAGAAGCAGCAGAAGCCCCAGCCCCAGAAGAGTGAGCCCGTGCTGCAGAAGCCCCAGCAGAACCAGAGTGAGGGCCAGGGGGCTGGATGGTAGCCCTGTCCCTCTTGCCAGGGCTGGCAGCAGATGGCTGAGGCTTGCTGTGCTTCTGCATGGTTGTGGGGTTGCTGGCTGGCAGGGGGGCTGGCAGGAACCAAGGCTGGCAGGAAGGCTGGCAGGGAGGCTGGCGCCAAGGCTGGCAGGAAGGTTGGCAGGAAGGGAGGCACCAAGGCTTGCAGGCAGGCTGACAGCAAGGCTGGCAGGAAGACTGGCAGGCAGGCTGGCAGGCAGGCTGGCAGGCAGGCAGGCACCAAGGCTGGCAGGCAGGCTTGCAGGCAGGCAGGCACAAAGTCTGGCAGGGAGGCAGGCACCAAGGCTTGCAGGAAGGCTGGCAGGCAGGCAGGCACCAAGGCTTGCAGGCAGACTGGCTGGCAGCAAGGCTTACTGGGAGGCTGGCAGCAAGGCTGGCAGGCAGACTGGCTGGCAGCAAGGCTTGCAGGCAGGCTGGCAGCAAGGCTTGCAGTGAGGCTGGCATCTAGGCTGGCAGCAAGGCTGGCAGCAAGGCTGGCAGGCAGACATGCAGGCAGGGCAGGCAAGGCAGCCAATCCATCCGGCAGCAGGTCTTTCCTCTGAATGGCGACCTGCTTCTGAGCTGCTTCCGTTATATCCGCGGGGCTGACGCAATGCATCCTCCCCGCAGGCGCAATTAATGCCAGGCATCCGCTAGGCTTCCGCTGTGCATCCACTGTGCATCCGCTTCATCTGCTCGGCGTCCGTTCTGCATCCGCTGTATCCGTTCTGCGTCCGCTTCGCTGAGGCCCCCCAGAAGCCCTGCAGTTGCGCCATCCGCTCCCATCCGCTTCCATCCGCTAGGCTTCCGTTCCGCATCCGCTTTGCATCCGCCCTGTGTCCTCCCCGCGTCCGTGTTATCCGCTCCGGTTATGCAAATTTTTGCCCCTTTTGAGAGCGGATAACAACGGATGGAACATTTTGCTCGTCCGCTGTGTCCTTTTTCCATCCGTTGGGCGGTGTGACATGGGCTTAACAAATCTTCAAAACCTCCAGATATATAATTGTTATATGGGAAATACGGAAACTATTTCAGAAACAGGCTTGATTCCCATGTTAGCTTCTAAAAGCGGCACTGCAATATTGAAGCTCCAAGTGCTTATGGTTGCACCAGCTTGGTAATCAGTTTCGAAATTCATAACAAAATATCCTTTAGGCACTTTTTTGCCTTGAAATCTTAGCTTCCCAAGAGGCACGATCAGAAAAAGAAAATAAAGAAAGTTTTTCCTTACTTTATTCTCCCCCCCCCCTTTTTTTTTCTTTTTCATGGATAATTTTGTTAACATTTTTGATTATAGTAGTAGAATCTAATAAAAGAAAGAAAGGAAGGAAGGAAGGAAGGAAGGAAGGAAGGAAGGAAGGAAGGAAGGAAGGAAGAAAGAAAGAAAGAAAGAAAGAAGAAAGAAAAAGAAAAGAAGACTAGAATTAATAAAAAGTGCAAAAAGCAAAAAGTAAGTTTGCAGAAAAGTTATGTATGTGTGTGTGTGTGTGTGTGTGTGTGTAATTTCCAGCCTTCATCATAAGTATAAACAAATTTAGTGACTCTTAGTAGTAGAATCTAATAAAATAAAAAAATAAAGAAGAAAGAAGAAAAAAAGAAAGAAAAGACGAGAATTAATAAAAAGTGCAAGAAAAAAGTATGCAGTAAGGAAAGAGAAAAATATATATAAAGAAGTGATTTCCAGCCTTCATCATAAGTAAAAACAAATTTAGTGACTCTTTACCCCTTCTAAAGTTTCAAAATTTATCCATTCTTTCCTTTCCTTATCTGCAAACAAATTCATAAAATATTTTTTTTTCAGTCCTGAAAAAGTCCCCAAAAGATTGCTAGAGGTAATAGCATTACAGAAGTCCATAGTTATAAATATGATCAAATAAATTATTGTTATTGTCTAACAGTCTTAATTTTTAATTTGTTCAAATGTTGTGGTAGAATTTCATTTCTCTTCATTTCTTCTTTGCTATATCAATTTTTCAAAATCTTTAAAAGGCATTTTTGAAAATCCAATATAAAAAAACTATGAAGATTTGTCCTATATCAGGAAGGAAGGAAGGAAGGAAGGAAGGAAGGAAGGAAGGAAGGAAGGAAGGAAGGAAGGAAGGAA
>BLBF01000037.1:6248321-6271453 GCA_015471245.1 Laticauda colubrina
GAAGGAAGGAAGGAAGGAAGGAAGGAAGGAAGGAAGGAAGGAAGGAATTATACACAGTACAATAATAGTTCACAAGTGACAAGTTTCTGATTACCACTTTCTGTTACAGAACAGAAATACAATATTTGCCTTTTGCATTAGTCCTGGATTTCTTGTTATAACATTTCAATACATGACACATTTCTACATGTCTTGCACTTAATGCTCTACCTACACTCTCTCTATGATTTAAAATCCTGTATTGTTCCTTTTCACAGTAAGTGGCCAAATGACATCTATTTAACATAGTTTCGCAAAATAATGGTGAATTCTAAACACTCTCCAATCTGAAAAAGCTTTTAAAACACCATCCTCAGTGAAGATAGTTTTCTCATGAGTACTCATGGGTTGCAAGAAATTTTGCTGAGTGTATCAATTTAAAAGAAATTACTGAGCACATTAAGAGAATCATTACTACATTTCAGCGCCCTCTTTCTATATGATTCTGACTTTGTTTAATTACATGACCAGAGTGAAATTAGTTTTTCCAAGAAACAGTTTACAAAAGAACCACTACAGTTCTGAAAGAGAACAGGATACAATCAGATATTTAAATATGCAACCTCTTCTTTATCCAATAATTTTAAGGTCAATAATTAATTAATTGGTCAGTTATGTCTGCTTCAGCTGTTTATAACCATATATAGGCAAATCCTTGTGAAAGCTGTTTAAAGCCCATGTCACACTGGCCAACGGATGCAAAAAGGACACAGCGGATGAGCAAAATGTTCCATCCGTTGTTATCCGCTCTTAAAAGGGGCAAAAATTTGCATAACTGGAGCGGATAACACGGATGCCGGGAGGACACAGGGTGGATGCAAAGCGGATGCGGAACGGAAGCCCAGCGGATGGAAGCGGATGGGAGCGGATGGCGCAACTGCAGGGCTTCTGGGGGGCCTCAGCGAAGCGGACGCGGAACGGATACAGCGGATGCAGAACGGACACCGAATGGATGAAGCGGATGCACAGCGGATGCACAGCGGATAAAGCGGATGCACAGCGGAAGCCTAATGGATGCACAGTGGAAGCAGAATGGATGCCAAGCGTTAATTGCGCATGTGGGGGGGAAACATTACATAAGCCCCCCGGATATAAAGGGAAGCAGCTTGCATGTGGCCAGAATTCCGAGGAAAGACCTGCTGCTGGACACTTCGAGTTCCTTGCCTGCCCTGCCAGCCTGCCTTCCAGCCAGCCTTGGTGCCTGCCTGACTGCCTGCCTTCCTGCCAGGCTTTCTGCCAGCCTTCCTGCCAGCCTTCCTGACAGCCTTGGTGCCTGCCAGCCTCCCTGCCAGCCAGCAACCCCACAACCATGGGGAGGAAGTGAAAGCCTCAGCAACTTGCCCCCATCCCTGGCAAGAGGGACAGGGCCAACATCCCGCCCCCTGCCCCTGACTCTGCTTCTGCTGGGGCTTCTGCTGAAGCTGCTCCTGGCGGTGGTGCTTCTGCTGGTGCTGGGGCTTCTGCTGGGGCTTACTCTGTTGAAGCTGCTCCTGGTCCTGCTGGTCCTGCTGGACCTGCTCATGCTCCTGGTCCTGCTCGTGCTCCTGGACTTGCTGGCCCTGCTGGTGCTTATTCTACTGCTGCTGATCCTGGTCCTGCTGGTCCTGCTGCTGCTGCTGATCCTGCTGCTGCTGCTGCTGCTGATGATGATCCTGCTGCTGCTGCTGCTGATGATGATGATGATGCTGATTATGATCTTGCTGGTGAGGATGATGATGATGATGATGATGATGATTCTGCTGGTGCTGCTGCTGCTGCTGGTGTGGAGGAGCAGCCCCTACTACCTGGGAGCCCCTCTGATGAGGGCCCATCTGGTCTAGCCAAAGGGAGGAAGAGGTGTATGCGACAATGGGAGAGGAGGCAATACTATATTGAGGAGGTGCACGAGTATGAGGTGCTGGAGTGGCTGAGAGAGAACGACTATCTGTGGCGGAAGGGACACCGGCTGTACAGGGGCACCAAAAGGAAGCAGGCTGCTTGGAGAGAGAGGGCAGAGAGTATGGGTTACACTTCGGAGGTGCTCCTTGGCTTGTGGAAGCACATGCACACCCCTGGTACGGGAAGCTGCACCTGAAGAAATCTGGCCAGGCCACTGTGAAGCTGACAGACAGAGAGACCTACGTCATGGCCAGGTGCAGCTTCCTGGAGGGTGAGGTCCACCACCGAGGACCACCAGCAGCCCCTCTCACCAGCAGCCCCTCTCACCAGCAGCCCCATTCAGCCTGCTGAGAGCCAGTCCTCTTCCGGCCGAGAGTCAGTCCCTGTTTCCAGGCAGGTTTCTGTGGAGCGTGTCACGGCGGAGAACCCGCGGACAGGTATGGTAAGCATGGTGGAGTGCGTAGAGGACTCCCTGGTGCGGTGGGAGAAAGGAGACATCGAGTCCACCACAGTCCTAGCTGCATCCACCACCCCCAGCTCCGCCTCCGCAGAAAGGCAGAGAGCCAGACAGCAGGAGGGGCAGAGCCACACTGTCCTGCTGGAGATCAGGGACACCATCCGCACCAGCATAGATCTCCTCTCTCAGCTGGTCCACACCGATTCCTCATCCTCCAACTGCAAGCCCTTCCTCACCTATGTCAACCAGAGCCTAAAGGAAATGGTGGATCCACAGTACCAGCTGGTGAAGGACCGGATCACTGAGCTGCTTCACAACCCTCCAGACCCAGAGGAATCTGCTCCCACCCAATCCAGGTCTGCTCCTCCACCCCAGGTGATGTCCCTCCCATTCCAAGGCTTCCCACAGGCCCTCACCTACCAGGGCTACGGCTACCAGGAGGTTCAGCAGCACAGGCAGCAGCCCTTCCCAGTCCAGGCACAGAGTCATTGGGTGACACTGTTGCCACCTGTTTCACTGATGCCATCGATGCCACCCACGACAATGATGCCACCAACGACAGCGATGCCACCCATGCCAATGATGCCACTGACGACAGCGATGCCACCCACGCCAATGATGCCACCCACGCCAGTCCTCACCCAGCTGCAGAGCAGACAGCCCCACTACACTACTCCTTCCTCCACCCCACAGCCAAGCGCGGCCTCAGTAAATCTGTCATCAGTACTGGGGCTAACACCCCATGGCATGGAGGAAGGACCTCTCTGCATCACGGGGCTGAGCCAGCTGTCCGAGAGCTTTCTCAATACACCGTCCCCTGTTGTCCTCTCGAGGCCAGGCACTCCAGCACCACCCACCACCACAGTACCTGGACCCTTCACCCCTGAGACTGGGCATACCTCTGAGTGACCAAGAAGAGTGCCAGAGACCGGGTAGCTGGCTACCTGTGGACTTTATTTGGACACTTGACTTGGGTCATTTGTTTTTTACAGATTGTTGTTCAATAAAGTTTATCTTTGATTCACACACTTGCTTCATTTGTTTTTTTTTTTAAAGTCTTTGTGGAAACTTTTAGAATTGGCTTAAGCCTTTGCATGCTTGTGGGATGGGTTAAGATAGCAGTGGGGTGGGCAGGGATACCTGTGGAATGATCAGGGGTACCTTTGGGATGGCTAATAGCTGTGGGATAGATAAACCTCCAGTGCAAGCATAGTGGAACTGTATGGTCTACACTCCCAGGTGCCACACCTATGGCCCTTTTTTTATCAATAACAATGTAAGCATTGATCCACACATTTGAACACAAACACAACTCTTTATTAAACGCCCTGTTCATTGTAGGCCCACCCAGCATACATGGCCCAATCTCATCCGTGTGATGAGACAGGCTGAAGGAAGCATCCATTAAGCATCTACCATCCTGTCTTGCCACTCCACCGCTCCAGCTGGGGAGTTGCACCAGTGTTTCAGGAGGTTGCGCTGCCTCTTCCCTTCATGTGAGGCTCTGTTGTGGCCTTGTACATCCTGAGTGTCAATCAGGTTTCGCCCTTGCCTCCATTCCCCAGGCTCCATGTCCCCATTGCCTTGTTGACGGTCCACGAGCCTGTTCTGCAAGACTGGGTAGCAGGTGTGCATGAGATTGTGCAGGATGCAGCAAGCTTCCATGATCCTCGTCATGGTCTCTGGGTGATGCTGCATGGTGGTGAGAAGTACCTGGAACCTGTTGGCCAGGATGCCAAAGGCGTTCTCCACCACCCGCCTTGCCCTGGACAGCCTGTAGTTGAAGATCCTCTTTTCACGGGTGAGGAGTCTGGAAGTGTAGGGCTTCATGAGGTAGGTTGTGAGGGAGAAGGCATCATCCCCCACGATGAAGTAGGGCACAACTTGCGTGTCATTGGGCAGGGGGTCTGGATCTGGGAAGCGCACGATGAGGTTGCCTTCCAGCCCCTCCTTGAAGTGACTGGCATTGTATACCTGGGCATCTGAAGATGAGCCGTAGCCTGAAGCATCGATGTACATGAATTTGTAGTCAGCATTGAGTATGGCGAAGTGGACGATGCTGAAGAAGCCCTTGTAGTTGAAATAAGTGGACCCTGCCCTGGCTGCAGCTTTGCAGGCCACGTGCTTGCCATCTATGGCTCCAACGGTGTGTGGGAAGTTCCACCTCTGATACCACTGCTCTGCAACTTTCTTCCATCCTTCTTCAGTGGAGGGGCACTGGAGGAGCTCCTCCTTGTATTCTTCAATGATGGCCTGCACCACTTCTCTGACCACAATGCTGATGGTGTTGTGTGGCACCCTCCAGCCATACTGCATGCTTTTGTAGGTGGTCCCTGAGGCCAGGTGGCGCAGAGTGAGTGCCACCTTGAGCCCAGGTTCCAGGCTGGGCCGGAAGTTGGTGTTTGCCTTGGTCAACCTGGGTGTCAGGCGCTGCACAACTTCATCAAACATGGCTGGAGGCATCCTCATGAAGTTCTGGAATACCCGAGTGTCTTCGTTCCTGAGCTCCACCATCAGCTTGTTTTACAGTCCATACTCTGCTCTTCTCCCGATCCATTTTCAGACCCAGACGCTTCTTGGCTGCCTCTTTTTCTTCCCATAGTAGAGTTCACAGAGCATGTAGATGGCTTCGTACTGTTGCAGAAGGATGGTGGCTGCCAAAAGGACTGTGGTACAATCCACGGTGGACATGACTGGATGCTGTGGAAGAGGAAGAGTCAGATGAAGGCTGCAGATGTCTGCACAGGTGGGCTGCTGGTCTGAAAGTGAGATGCAGATGAGTTGCTCCCCCTTTTTATAGGCAGTATAGGTGTCCCTTTACATCCTCTAGGCATCCTCTAGGCATCCTCTAGACATCCTTAATATCCGAGATAGGTCCCCTCTGCGAACGTTTTTTCCGCTTTAAATGCTTTGTTTCCATGCTGCATCCGTTCTGCATCCATTCTGCATCTTTTCCGCATCCGTTCCGCTTCCTCCCTGTGTCCAGGCGGATACGAGTTGCGTGGATGCGCAGCGGATGCCAAGCGGATATAGCGGATGTGTAACGGATGCATAATGGATGCGTAACTGATGCGTAGCGGATGTAGAACAGACGAACTGGATACATTTTCCATGCAAAAGTTTTGGGCAGCCCAAAACTTTCTGAGCGGATGAAACGTCAATAAATGGATTCTGGACGGATAGAGAGGAAGCAAAACAGAGGCAGTGAGTACATCGCATTTTCCAATGGATGGCAAGGTTTTTTGTCCGTTTTACATCCTCTTTGCATCCGTTGGTTCAGTGTGACATGGGCTTTTGTAAATGCTTTCATCTCACAATTAGTGCTCTCCTATCAATGTATTTGATTCCACATGAAGTGGCTCTTTAAAGATGCCCACAATGCTTATTTGTACAGACATCCCATGGTGCCTTTCTATTGGCTTGTTATACTTGCACCTCAGGGTGTCCTTGTACAAAATGAGTGAAGCCCCATGATTCCCTTAATAGTGGTGTGGTTCTGAAATGTATCCTTTTTGATAGTCAAATAATAGATATGTGGAACAGAGGGAACACATTTGATGAGAGCTTATGAGTTGTGCTTTGCAAAATAAATAGGAGAGCTTTTTTCATTATCACAAAGTAAGAACTGGTAGGCATGTGTGTGTGTATGTGTGTGTGTGCTGTATCTATCCCTATTGTCTATCATTCAATATCTATCTATCTATCTATCTATCTATCTATCTATCTATCTATCTATTAATCTCAATATGTCAGATTTAACATTGATAGGAAAGAAAGGAGGAAAAGGAAAATTGTGTGTAAATCTAACAGAATATCACAATACTTAGAGCAATAATAACAAAGCTTTGTTTTAATTTTAAGGGCAGTAACTGCTACATAGAAACATACAGTGTATCCCTCATATTATTGGAAAAAACTAAGATGTAGTTATAAAATGCATTAAAATTGCATAACAATAGTATCATAATACCCTAACCCTAGTGGCAATCACCTAAATTATACTTATTTATCTTATTTATCTTCAGTTGTAACGAATTGGACAACCTGAGAAGTTACATCAGAGTCTTAACTGAATAGAAGATAATAAGCATTGTGGTTTTTTCCAGAGTAGTTCTTTAAAAAGGGATAGAAGAACATCTTCTGATATTCTCTCCAAAGAGAGCAACAAAGAAACATATGGCTTAAGGCTGTTCCAACATGGTCATATACATGGTTGAAGAGGAATGTTTTTACAAGGCCCCCAAAGAGAACTATGGCCAACTTGACAAGGTTTCAAAGCTAAAATGGAATATGATAGGAAAACATGTTCATTTCAGAATAATCCATGGACTATCAGGTCAGATACTTGACTTAGATTGGCTTGGAAATTTTATTTCAGCCTGCTAAGGATGATTCCAAGCATTTTGAAATTCTAATGGGCAGAGATCCATGGTGGGATTCAGCCAGTTCGCACCACTGGTTGCTAACTTTCTGAGCAGTTTGGTGAACTGGTTGTTGGAAGAAATCATTAGGGTTGTTAAATTATTTGAATCCAACCACTGGCAGACATTCTCCAAAAACAATCCTAGGGATCATTTTTTCTTTCTGGAATGGTAGTTAAATTCCTTGAACAGTTGGTGAATTGGTGAATTGGTTATGATGTTTGGAAACTGAGAGTGAAAAGGAAAAATAAAGGAAGTTGTGTCTGACATTTGTTTGGCTTTGTGGAAATGCTACAAATTGTTTATTTCAGAAGGATATTTGTATTTTGGGAGTGTGTGGATCAATAATATTGACTCTTAACAAGGCATTTGGTTCCATGAAAGTAAGACAAACTGCTGGTGTGTATTTTGCATTGTAAAAGCCCATTATTCTTCTTTGATGCAACCATTGCAACTTGTTTGTCTGCCATAACTTGTAACACTGACATCTGGGGTGCATTTTGCATCTATGTTACCATAAGGATAGAAGGAATGGGAAGCGGTTTAGCTCTGATATTTAACAGCAGTGTGAAGTTTTGCTTCAAAGGATTAATTTGATAAAATATTAAATTATTTTTAATGTTATCTGAAATATTCAAGATCCGTATGATTGCAAATGGCATCAACAAACAATGCTTTGTGCATTGGATATTTCCTACCTTCTGGATCAAACACTAAAATGTGAGTTGATGTGTCTCCACTTTCAATCAGCAACTATGACACAGGTCGTTTTTTAAAGTGACAACATATTTTCCCATTTTGTGTGCTGCTCAATTTCAACATGAACAGTAGATGGACATCTATAGGGACATTTTTTTGATAGGGGAACTCAAGGTTTATATTTAAGATAATGATCTATTGTGTCATGCTGTTGTTTGTAGTCAGTCTGTGTGATCTTCTTGCAGCAGCTACAATAACAAGGTGATCCACTGTGACTCCTGCTTCTTTGCAGAGATGGCATTTGTTGCTGTCTTCTCAATTCTGCTTTGTATGCATCTGTTCTTAGCTATTGCTAGGTCTTGTGCTTATTTGATTTCTTTGCTATATTTTTATGTATTGGCCATGTAATAATTGCCTTATCATATCTCTTTTCTATTTCTTCACTGCAAACAATGGTATGGAAAGTAGCAACAATGGTGCACTGTAATAGCTGCAAGAAATACCATTTTCTTATAAGCAAAAGAACTTATAAGATGGGACTACAAAATAGAAAAAGTCATAGAAAATGAAGAAGCTAAAGTGCTCTGGGACTCTAGAATTTAAGCAGACAGGCACCCCAAAACTGATAATAAGAAAGAAAAAAAAGTTTGGCTGGCTGGTGGCAGTATCTGGAGACAACAGAAAAAGAATTGGAGAACGTCACAAAATACAATGACCTACAAATATAAACAGAATAACTGTGGCAAAACAAAGAAAAAATACTACCCATAATGATAGGCAATTCCCACCCCCCCAATGGAGACCATTTGAATACCTTCACTATTGACAAAATCACCATTAGTCATAGTGGTTAGAATACAGTATTGCAGGCCAATTCTGCTGACTGCCAATAGCTAGCTGTTTGGCAGTTTGAATCTCAGCAAGCTCAAGGTTAACCCAGCCTTCCATCCAGTGGAGGGATGCAAAAATTTTGTACTACCAGTTCTATGGGCATGGTTTGGTGGGCATGGCAAGAGAAGAATACTGCAAAATCCCCATTCCCTCCCCACCCCACTAGCCTGATTTCCAACTCCATTCTCCTGTGCCCCAGCCTTACAGGCTAGGCCTCCCTGCAGCCTCCTTGGAACCAAAACAGTGCACATGGGGGGACCCCTGGAAGGAGTGTGGGCAGGTGGGTGGGGCAAGTCAGAAATGGTATTTGCCGGTTCTCTGAACTGGTCAAAAATTCCGCTACTGGTCTGCCAGAACTGGTCAGAACCAGCTGAATACCACCTCTGCTTCCATCCTTCCAAGGTCAGTAAAATGATGACTCAGATTGTTGGGGGGAAATATGCTGACTCTGTAAACTGCTTAGAGAGGGCTGTGAAACACTGCGAAACACTGTGAAGCATATATAAGTCTAAGAGCTATTGCTATTAGTGAATTGCAAAAGGCAGCTTTAGTTGGAACAGCTCACATCCTTCAATGATATCTTAAACAAAATCTTTCAAACAGCATCTGCCTATCCCAGGTCCTTGATAGGTGGATAAAATTCCAAATCCAGTCTAAACATCTGTTTGACTATGCGACAAAGCATAATAATAATAATTGGAGAAAATCATAAAATACAAATACTTATAAATAGAAATAGAATGACTGGCAAAAGAAAGCAAAGTTAGTACTAATAGTAATAAATAGCTTGGTAATCCCAAAACATCTGGAGCACCACTTGAATACCATCAGTGTTGATAGAACCACCATCAGTTAACAGGAAGAGGTAGAATGAAGACAGACAGCTTACATTAAAATTATACCTTTAACACCACTTGGGAAGGACACAATAAGCTGTTAAAATACCAAATCAGTTTAAATATCTGGCTGACTGTATGACTGTGATATGATCATTATCATAATAATCCTTGTTTGCCTTGTGTTAATCTCTGTTTATTAGAGCATTGGCTGCTAGAGACATGTATTCTGGTGTTTTGGTTGTTTTGTTTTTTCTTTGTTATTATCCCTTTGGTGTGTAAATATGGTTAATATCTACATGGCTATTGATGGCTAGTTTCTTTGAATGCCCAAGTTCCAGAAATTCCTTAGTGTTTTTGGATTTAACTAACTCTAGAATGCCTAGCGCCCCAGTTTCAACTCAGTTTGCTTTAAAACAGGTTTCTGATCATTCAAATGGATGTCAAAAATAATTTATCTTGATTTTGAGAAATCACTTTTCTACAACTAGTTCTTTATTTTGGATAATGGTGGCTTCATATTTCAGTATCAAAAGGTGTATACAATATATAGCTCATTCTTCTTTTGAGATTTTTAATGGTTTATTTGTGTGTTCTGCAGGACCCCCAAATGGTGACAGCATGAAAAATGTACTGGTTGCTAGACAGAATTGATTTTCAGATTTTTAAAAAAAATTTCTCACAGTTCATAGTTTGAATGATAGTCTTAACTGTTTCCTTTATTTCAAAGATGAAAAATGAAGTCCTTAAAAAAACAGATGCAGTTGGTAACACTGCTCAACTGATAACGGCATACAATGAATGAACATTTCAGCAGATCAGGAAGCCCAGTGGGGAAAGTGATTTGGTGTTTTGTGAGACGCTGCTGTATTTATGGGATTTAAAGAAATAAATAGAAATTGTTCTATCACTGATCACAGAATTTACTGGAAATAATTTCTGCAGGTAGCAAATGAGGACAATATTTGTTTTAATTGTTTGTACAGAAACACCCATTTTTCCATCTTCAACTTTAGTTTCATCATCACTTTGAGGATTTTAATAATGCTTCGTGCCCTTGATGATAGATCAGCCCTAACTAACCTGGCATCCTTCAGACTGGATGGAATGTAACTCCAAGAATTTTTAACCAACATGGGGTTTGGCTACCCTTCCATATCTAGCCAGGGGGAAGCTGTTCTAGTGAACGTAAAACAGCTTTCCATATTTGGAGGGCTAGTGACATTCTCATTTTTAAAGAATATCATGGGAACATTTACCAAGAGGGCAAAGTTTGCTCATTCATGAATGATAGACTTACTCACTAACAACAGACCCATTATGTTGCTTCCTTCTATTGTGTGGTGCTCCACATGTCTTCTGTGATAAGTTTTATATTATTTTTCTTGGTATACTTCCGAACAAATTCTTTGGCTGCTGCCGATAGATGATAAATGATAGATAGATAGATAGATAGATAGATATTGAATGATAGACAATAAGATGGAATTAATTACATAAAATATTCTGGAAATAAAAACAAAGTGAAAGGCTAATGTTTTGCTTTGTCCCCAGCCAAAAATGGGGCAATAAATTTGAAGGATAAAAAAATAGCCTGTATGTGTAGGCATAACGGTGGTTGTGGAATAACATTGGAGAAACTGGTGTATTTTCCACAAGAAAAGTAAAACAAGAAAGCCATTAAACACTTGGACAGTTTGACCAACACACAGCTTCTTTGTTCACCTGAATTTCTTTTTCTTATTCCAGAAATCATACATCAATGCCCCTCCAAGGCCCTTTCATTTCGTCACAAGCTGGAACATGTTGTGTCTGAGAGATTTAACTGACCCCTTTATGGTAAACAGCTACTTATTTCAGTTTAAAACTTTGGCTTGATAGGGGCCAAGCTGCCAAGAATTAATTAAAATGGGGATTTCATTGTTTTCTGCTACATCAGTTACTGAAAATATCAAGCAGTCTCTGATCACATTTATAATTAATTAGGCTGCAATAGTGTAGTAAATTAACATAAAAAATAAAGTTCTAATTACAGGAGCTATCCACACAATTATTGAAGGAACAATCATCATTAGTAGGAGAGCTTTGTTATTACATTTGAGTTAGTGCATTTTTGCAGGTTTACTTTATCAGATAAAGTTCTATCCTGCCAAAATGTAGCAGAACCAGAGGTTCTGTACCTTTCCCAGTGATGGCCTTATGAGGACTAGGAAAGAGGCAGAGTTTTTGTTGACGTGAGTTTTACACTCCTGGTTTAGTTAATCAAATCAAATCTTTATTATGTCATAGACTGGTATTAAAAGGGTGAAAAAGAAACAATTATTTTAAAATGATTACATATACATGTATATGTCAGTTTTGGAAGCCAAAGTAATACCAGAAGCTTCCACACTGCCACATTCTTGAGCTTGGGAAATTGGGAGGGGAGATTTCATGGAATGTATGTGCTCAGACATAATAGCATTTTTCTTTACTGTCATGTTATTCCTGCACCTGGGTGAGGAATGGTTGAAGAGATATCTCATGTTAGAATGGATGGTGATTGAGCCATGTGATGGAATGATGGAGGGGATGGATTTTGTATTTTTAATAATTGAAGGAGAACCTGGAACTCTCAGATTTGGGTTTTCCCAGATGTGCCAGTATGACAACTCTAATAAAATGTAATTTTGAGAAAATGCCTGTCTAAGAGTGTTTGGTTGGAGTTTGGTTTTTCTGAAACACTGACGTTATGTATGTATGTATGTATGTATGTATGTATATTAATAAGATATAAATTTCTATTATTATGTGTATATTAATAAGATATACAATTCTGCCTGGATGAGGAAGTTTCAATTCAATTCAGATTGTGAATAGATTCATCACATTATTTTGTTTCTGTTTTTAAATAAACATTTTCCACTCTTTAATGTAGAATAATTTCCAACCGTGAAGCAAAGTTTAATATCAGCATTTATGTCTATAATTCATTTCTGCCTATTTTTTTCCATTCCAGTGTTTTCATGAAATTTCCAGTCATTACTAGGAAGAAACCGGTCAAAAATCTGAAACTGAGATGGTATTAAAATGACGGCTTCCCACATTCTTTATATGCCAGTATAGTGACTTACTTGTATTTAACAGCTTTCTTTCAGCTTTAAGTTTTACTATCAATTAATTTTTAAAGCCTATTATTTTAAATTATTCAATTATTTTAAAATAATGATGCATGATTTGGAAGCATTAGTTATTGTACTTTTATGCTTTTGTAAGACACATTATGCTACTGTTTCTCTGGAAGGAGAATGAATGGATATCAATTTATCTGTCTAACCCCTGTCCTTTATATTATCCAAATAATTTAAAAGAATAACACAGAGAGAGAGAGACAGAGAAAGAGAGAGAGAGAGAGAGAGAGAAGGAGAGAGAGAAAGAGACAGAGACTCATATACACATACCCTAAAGGCCCTGTCACACTGCCCAACAGATGCAAAACAGACACAACGGATGAGCAAAATGTTCCATTCCTTGTTATCCACTCTCAAAAGGGGCAAAAAATTGCATAACCGTAGTGGATAACATGGACGGGGGGAGGACGCAGGGCGGATGGAAAGCGGGTGCGGAACGGAAGCCCAGAGGATGGAAGCGGATGAGAGCAGATGGCACATCCGCAAGGTTTCCGGGGGGCCTCAGCAAAGCGGACACGGAACGGATGAAGCGGATGCACAGCGGATGCACAACGGATGAAGCGGATGCAGAGTGGAAGCCTAGTGGATGCACAGCGGAAGCCTAACGGATGCCTGGCGTTAATTGCGCATGCGGGGGGGATGTATTGCGTAAGCCACGCGGATATAAAGGGAAGCAGCTCGCACGTGGCCAGCATTCGGAGGAAAGACCTGCTGCAGGATACATCGAGTCCTTGCCTGCCCTGCCTGCATGCCTGCCTGCAAGCCTTGCTGCCAGCCTTCCTGCCTCCAGCCTCCCTGCCAGCCTTGCTCGCTGCCTGCCTGCCAGCCTTGCTGCCAGCCTGCCTTCCAGCCTCCCTGCCAGCCAGTCTGCCTGCAAGCCTTGGTGCCTGCCTGCCTGCCAGCCTTGCTGCCTGCCTGCCAGCCTTCCTGCCAGGCTTCCTGCCAGCCTTCCTGCCAGCCTTCCTGCCAGGCTTCCTCCCAGCCTTGGTGCCTGCCAGCCTCCCTGCCAGCCAGCAACCCCACAACCATGGGGAAGAAGCAAAAGTCTCAGAAACCTGCCGCCATCCCTGCCAAGAAGGACAGGGCCACCCTCCCGCCCCCTGTCCCTGACTCTGCTTCTGCTGGGGCTTCTGCTGCCCGGGCTTGATCTTCTGGTACTGGGGCTTCTGCAGAAGCTGCTCCTGGCGGTGGTGCTTCTGCTGCTGCGTACTCCGCTGAAGCTGCTCCTGGCGGTGGTGCTTCTGCTGCTGCGTAGTCTGCTGAAGCTGCTCCTGGTCCTGCTCATCCTGCTCGTGCTCCTGGATTTACTCGTACTGCTCGTACTTCTCGTGCTCCTGGTCTTGCTCGTCCTGTTCATCCTGCTCGTGCTCCTGGTCCTGCTTGTGCTCCTGGTGCTGCTGGTGCTGCTGGTGCTGCTGCTGCTGGGGCTGCTGGGGCTCTTGGTGCTTACTCTGCTGCTGCTAATCCTGGTCCTGCTGATCCTGCTGCTGCTGATGATGATGATGATGATCCTGCTGCTGCTGCTGATCATGATGATTATGATCCTGCTGGTGATGATGATGATGATGATGATGATCCTGCTGGTGCTGCTGTTGCTGGTGGTGTGGAGGAGCAGCCCCTACCACCTGGGAGCCCCTCTGATGAGGGCCCATCTGGTCCTGCCAAAGGGAGGAAGAGGCATATGCGGGGATGGGAAAGGAGGAAGTACTTCATTGAAGCGGAACATGAGGATGAGGTGCTGGAGTGGCTGAGAGAGAATGACTATCTGTGGCGGAAGGGACACTGGCTGTACAGGGACATCAAAAGGAAGCAGGCTGCTTGGAGAGAGAGGGCGGAGAGTATGGGTTACACTTCGGAGGTGCTCCTCAGCTGGTGGAAACATATGTACACCTGGTATGGAAGCTGCACCTGAAGAAATCTGGCCAGGCCACGGTTAAGCTGATGGACAGAGAGACCTATGTCATGGCCAGGTGCAGATTCCTGGAGGGTGAGATCCACCACCGAGGAGCACCAGGAGCCCCTCTCACAACCCTGAGACCCTGAGACCCAGTCCTCTTCTGGCCGAGAGTCAGTCCCTGTCTCCAGGCAGGTTTCTGTGGAGCGTGCCATGGCGGAGAACCCGCGGACAGCTGTTGTAACCATGGTGGAGCGCATGGAGGACTCCCTGGTGCGGTGGGAGAAAGGAGACATTGAGTCCACCACAGTGGTAGCCGCATCCACCACCCCCCAGCTCCACCTCCACAGAAAGGCAGAGAGCCAGACAGCAGGAGGGGAAGAGCCACACTGTCCTGCTGGAGATCAGGGACACCATCCGCACCAGCATAGATCTCCTCTCTCAGCTGGTCCACACCGATTCCTCATCCTCCAACTGCAAGCCCTTCCTCACCTATGTCAACCAGACCCTCAGGAACATGGAGGAAGCCCAGTACCAGGTGGTGAAGGACCGGATCACCGAGCTGCTTCACAACCCTCCAGATCCAGAGGAACCTCCTCCCACCCAGTCCAGGTCTGCTCCTCCACCTCCACCCCAGGTGATGTCCCTCCCATTCCAAGGCTTCCCACAGCCCCTCACCTACCAGGGCTACGGCTACCAGGAGGTCCAGCAGCACAGGCAGCAGCCCTTCCCAGTCCAGGCACAGAGTAATCGGACGACACCGTTGCCACCGGTTCCACTGATGCCACTGATGCCACTGATGCCACCCACGACAATGATGCCACCGACGACAGCTATGCCACCCATGCCAGTCCTCACCCAGCTGCAGAGCAGACAGCCCCACTACACTACTCCTTCCTCCACCCCACAGCCAAGCCCGGCCTCAGTACATCTGTCATCAGTACTGGGGCTGACACCCCATGGCATGGAGGAAGGAACTCTCAGCATCACGGGTCTGAGCCAGCTGTCTGAGAGCTTCCTCAACACACCATCACCTGTTGTCCTCTCGGGGCCAGGCACCCCAATGACAATACAGACCAGCACTCCAGCACCACCCACCTCCACAGCACCTGGACCCTTCACCCCTGAGACTGGGCACACCTCCGAGTGACCAATAAGAGTGCCAGAGACTGGGTAGCTGGCTACTTGTGGACTTTTTTGGACATTTGACTTGGGTTATTTTTCTTTTACAGCTTGTTATTCAATAAAGTTTATCTTTGATTCACACACTTGCTTCATTTCTTTTTTTAAATAAAGTCTTGGTGGAAACTTTTAGAATTGGTTTAAGCCTTTGCATGCTTGTGGGATGGGTTAAGATAGCAGTGGGATGGGCAGGGATACCTGTGGGATGGGTAATAGCTGTGGGATGGGTTAGGATAGCAGTGGGATAGATAAACCTCCAGTGCAAGCATAGTGGGACTGTATGGTCCACCCTCCCTGGTGCCACACCTATGGCCCTCTATTATTAATAATAATGTAATAATCATCCACACATGTCAACACAAACACAACTCTTTATTAAACGCCCTGTTCATTTAGGCCCACCCAACATACATGGCCCAATCTCATCCGAGTGATGAGACAGGCTGAAGGAAGCACCCATGAATCATCTATCATCCTGTCTTGCCACTCCACCGCTCCAGCTGGGGAGTTGCACCAGTGTTTCAGGAGGTTGTGCTGCTTCTTTCCTTCACATGAGGCTCTGTTGGGGCCTTGCACATCCTGAGTGTCTATCAGGTTTCGCCCTTGCCTCCATTCCCCAGGCTCCATGTCCCCATTGCCTTGCTCGAGGTCCACAAGCCTGTTCTGCAAGACTGGGTAGCGGGGGTGTATGAGATTGTACAGGATGCAGCAAGCTTTCACAATCCTCCTCACGGTCTCTGGGCGATGCTGCATGGTGGTGAGAAGTACCTGGAACCTGTTGGCCAGGATGCCAAACGTGTTCTCCACCACCCGCCTTGCCCTGGACAGCCTGTAGTTGAAGATCCTCTCTTCACGGGTGGAAGTGTAGGGCTTCATGAGGTAGGTTGTGAGGGAGAAAGCTTCATCCCCCACGATGAAGTAGGGCACATCTTGCGTGTCGTTGGGCAGTGGGTCTGGATCTGGAAAGCCCATGATGAAGTTGCCTTCCAGCCCCTCCTTGAGGTCACTGTCGTTGTATACCTGGGCATCTGAACATGAGCCATTGCCTGAAGCATCGATGTACATGAACTTGTAGTCAGCATTGACCATGGCAAAAAGGACGATGCTGAAGAAACCCTTGTAGTTGAAAAAAGTGGATCCCGACTTGGGTGGTGATTTGCAGGCCATGTGCTTGCCATCTATGGCTCCAACGGTGTGTGGGAAGTTCCACCTCTGATACCACTGCTCTGCAACTTTCTTCCATCCTTCATCACTGGAGGGGCACTGGAGGAGCTCCTGCAGGTATTCTTCGATGATGGCCTGCACCACTTCTCTGACCACAATGCTGATGGTGTTGTGTGGCACCCTCCAGCCATACTGCATGCTCCTTTAGGTGGTCCCTGAGGTCAGGTGGCGCAGAGTGAGTGCCACCTTGAGCCCAGGTTCCAGGCTGGGCTGGAAGTTGGTGTTTGCCTTGGTCAACCTGGGTGTCAGCCGCTGCACAACTTCATCAGATATGGCTGGAGGCATCCTCATGAAGTTCTGGAATGCACAAGTGTCTTTGTTCCTGTGCTCCACCATCAGCTTGTTTTACAGTCCGCACTCTGCTCTTCTGGCAATCCATCTTCAGACCCAGATGCTTCTTGGCCGCCTCCTTTTCTTCCCGTAGTAGAGTTCACTGAGCCTGTAGATGGCTTCACACTGTTGCAGAAGGATGGTGGCTGCCAAAAGGACTGTGTTATGATCCACGGTTGACATGACTGAATGCTGTGGAAGAGGAAGAGTCAGATGAAGGCTGCAGAGGTCTGCACAGCAGGGCTGCTGGTCTGAAAGTAAGATGCAGATGAGTTGCTCCCCCTTTTTATAGGCAGTATAGGTATCCTTTTGCATCCTCTAGGCATCCTCTAGACATCCTTAATATCCAAGATAGGTCCCCTCTTTGAATGTTCTTTCCATTTTAAACGCTTTGTTTCCTTGCTGCATCCATTCTGCATCCATTCTGCATTTGTTCTGCATCCGTTCTGCATCCGGTCTGCTTTGTCCCTTCGTCCGAGCGGATGCGAGTTGCGCGGATGCAGAACAGATGCCTGGCGGATGTAGCAGATGCGTAAAAGATGCAGAACGGATGCGTAGCAGATGCGTAGCAGATGCAGAATGGACGAATTGGATACATTTTCCGCACAAAAGTTTTGAGCAGCTCAAAACTTTCTGAGTGGATGAAACATCAATAAACAGATGCTGGATGGATAGAGAGGAAGCAAAATGGAGGCAGTGTGTACATCGCGTTAACCAACGGATGGCAAGCTTTTTTGTCCATTTTACATCCTCTTTGCATCCGTTGGTGCAGTTTGACAGGGACTTAAATAGCTGGATAGTGTAGTAGTTAGAGGGTTATACTTTATGTAGAAGTTCAAATCCTAGGTGGTTCTAACCTTAGCAGTAAAGGCTAGGTCCCACTGGCCGACGGACGCAAAACATATGCATAAAGGACACAGTGGCTGAGCAAAATTTCAGGGGTGGCTCCATCCGTTGTCATCTGCTCCAAAAAGTGGCTAAAATTTGCATAAACAGAATGGAAAAGAACGGAAAAGAATGGACATGGGTAGTATGTAGTGGGGATGTTAAACGGATGTTCATAGGAAACCTAGCAGATGAGAATGGATAGAAGTGGATGACACATTCAAAGGGGCAGATGCTTAGCGAATGAAGCGGATGCATCATGGATGTCTTAGGAAACAAAGGGGATGCCACGCAGATGTATATCGGATGCAAAGCATTCACTGCGCATGCGGGAAGTATGAATTGCGTCAGCTCCATGGATAAAAAAGGATGCAGCACATATGCAGTCAGCATACAGGGGAAAGAAGTGGTGTCACATACATCTTGCAGGAACAATATGGTTCATCAGTCAGGCAAGAAGAGGAAGCCCGTGCCTACTTGTTCAAGCCCTGGCAAGGTGAAGAAGGCCAGAACCAGCATCCCACCCCCTGGCACTGACTCTGAAGCTGCTGCTGCTGCTGTGGTGGACCAGCCCCAAGGCCCTCAAAGCCCTGCTGTTGAAGGCCCAGCTGCTCAAGCCCCTGAAGGCCCTGAAGGCCCCTGAAGGTCCTATTCCAGCCAGGAGCCAGCTATCCTGTCCAGGCAGGTGTCTTCAGAGCACCCCACGGCAGAGACCCCCCCGACAACTGCACTCCCCATGCCGGCAGACTTGGAGGATCCCATGGAGAATGACGCCCTGCTGTCACAAATGGAGGAAGAAGCAGCAGTCACCAAAGGCCAACCCACACCCACCCCCAGCTCCAGAGAATGCAGGCAGAGAGGCAGACTGGAGGGCCAGGACCACAGTGTGCTGTTGGAGATCAGGGACACAATGAAGACCAGCTCGGAACTTCTCTCTCAGCTGGTCCACTTGGACAGAGCATCCTCGGGCTGGAACACCTTCATCACCTACATGAGCCAGACCCTGAGGGACCAGCCCAAGGCCCGCTACCAGGTGATGAAGCAGAAAATCACAGTACTTCTGCACAACCCTCAAGGCCCAGCTGAAGCTTCTCCTACCCAGTCCAGGTCTGCTCCTCCACCCCAGGCAATGTCACAGCCCTTCCACGGCTTTCAACAACCCCTCACCTATCAAGGCTATGACTACCAGGACTTCCCACAGCAGAAGCAGAACTTCCCAGTCCAAGCCCAGGTTCATCGGACACCACAGATGCCAGTCCTCACCCAGCTGCAGACCAGAAAGCCCCAATACATTCCTCCTTCCTCCACCCCACAGCCAAGCCCATCAATGGACAATCTGTCATCAGTATTGGGCCGAACATCTCAAGTCCTTGATGAAGATCCTCTCAACCTCATGGGACTGAGTCAACTCTCGGATAGCTTCCTGAACACACCACCACCTGTTGTACTCTCGGGGCCAAGCACCCCAATGGTGCCTCAGACCAGCACTCAAGCCACAGCCACTCCACAGTCCCTGCCCGCTTAACAGCTGAGACCATGGACATGACTCAGAGTGACTGAGAAAAGTGTCAGAGACTGAGTTGTTTACTTGTTAAGTTTATCTATACTTAAGACACTTTACTTGGTTCATTTTGCTTTTTTAATAAAGTCATAAAGTTTACCTAAGAAAGTTAATAAATGGTTATCTTTGCTTAACACACTTAATACAGTTCACTTGGTTCATTTTGCTTATTTAATAAAGTCACAAAGTTCAGAAAGTTAATGAAAGTTATCTTTGCTAAAGACATTTAAGACACTTTACTTGGTTCATTTTGCTTATTTAATAAAGTCATAAAGTTTACCTAAGAAAGTTAATAAAGGTTATCTTTGCTTAAGACACTTAATATAGTTTACTTGGTTCATTTTGCTTATTTAATAAAGTCATAAAGTTCAGAAAGTTAATAAAGGTTATCTTTGCTTAAGACACTTAGTTTACTTGGTTCATTTTTTTTTACTTAATCAAGTGTTGGTGAAAACTTTGAGAAAAAGTTTAAGCCTTTGCATGCTTGTGCGATAGATAAGGATACTTGTGGGATAGATAAACCTTCAGAACAAACATAGTGGGACTGTATGGTCCACCATCCCAGCTGCCGCACATATGGACCCTTATTATCAATAACAATTTATTCATTGATCAACACATTTTAAAATAAACAAAGCTCTTTATTAATGCCCTATTCATTGTAGGACCACTCAACATACATGGCACAATCTCATCAGTGTTATGTGACAGCCTCAAGGAAGCATCCATTAATCATCTGTCATCCTGTCTTGCCACTCCACTGCTCCAGCTGGGGAGTTGCACCAGTGTCTCAGTAGGTTGCGCTGCTTCTTCCCTTCACATGAAGCTCTGTTGGGGCCTTGTACATCCACAGTGTTTATCAGGTTTCGTCCTTGTCTCCATTCACCTGGCTCCATGTCCCCATTGCCTTGCTCGAGGTCCACAAGCCTGTTCTGCAAGACTGGGTAGCGGGTGCGCATGAGATTGTGCAGGATGCAACAAGCTTCCACGATGCTCCTCACAGTCCCTGGGTGATGCTGCATGGTGGTGAGAAGTACCTGGAACGCCAAAGGCGTTCTCCACCACCTGTCTTGCCCTGGACAGCCTGTAGTTGAAGATCCTCTCTTCATGGGTGAGGTATCTTGAAGAGTACGGCTTCATGAGGTAGGTTCTGAGGGAGAAGGCGTCATCCCCCACGATGAAGTTGGGCACATCTTGCGTGTCATTGGGTAGGGGGTCTGGATCTGGAAAAGCCATGATGAGGATGCATTCCAGCCCATCCTTGAGGTCACTGGCGTTGTATACCTGGCTATCTGAAGCAGACCTGTTGCCTGAAGCATCGATGTTCATGAACTTGTATTCAGCATCAACCATGGCAAAGAGGATGAGACTGAAGAAGTCCTTGTAGTTGTGATAAGAGGACCCTGAGTTGGCTGGAGCTTTGCAGGCCACGTGCTTCCCATCTATGGCTCCAACGGTGTGGGGAAAGTTCCACCTCTGATACCACTCTTCTGCAACTTTCCTCCAGCCTTCTTCAGTGGTGAGACACTGGAGGAGCTCCTCCACGTATTCTTCGATTATGGCCTGCACCACTTCTCTGACCACTTTGTTGATGCTGTTGTGTGGCACCCTCCAGGCATACTGCATGTTTCTGTATATGGTTCCAGAGGCCAGGTGGCCCAGAGTCAGTGCCACCTTCAGTCCAGGGTCCAGGCTGGGACGGAAGATGGTGCTCGGCTTGGTCAACCTGGGTCTCAGACGCTCCACAATTTCATCAAACATGGCTGGTGGCATCCTCATGAAGTGCTGGAATGCACGAGTGTCTTCATTCTTCAGCTCCACCATCAGCTCTTCATACAGTCCAAACTCTACTCTTCTCCCGATCAATCGTCGGACCCACACAGCTCTTGGAAGTCTCCTTCTTCTCCTTGCGTAGAAAAGGTGAAAGTCTGAAGAGGGCTTGGTTCTGGTGTTGAATGATGGAAGCTACCATAAGGAGTGTGTGATGATCCATGGTGGAGATCAATGGATGATGTGGAAGAGCAAGAGCAATGGTGAAAAGGTCTGTACACCATGGCTGCTGGACTGATAGTGAGATCAGGTGAGTTCCTCCCCCTTTTTATAGGAAATGTCAGTTTTCTGCTCGGTGTCCTTCCACATACTCTAGGCATACTCCAGACATCCTAAATATCCGAGATACGTCCCATATACAAATGTTTTGTCCATTTTAATGCTTTATATTCGAGAGGCATCCGCTTACATCCTTTCTATTTCCGTGCTACTAATGCTGTGTGGATGTTCTATGTACCTTTCGCTTCCTCCCTCTTTCTGCTTTCAGCTGCAGCGGATGTGAGTTGAGGGGATGTCCAGAGGATGCTGAGAGGATACAGCAGACGTGTAATGGATGACAATGGACGCAGAACATTTGTTGCCCGTATGTGTTGTGGATGTACATCATACGTGGCGGAAAGTTCATCTGCTCAAAAAGTTTTGTGCAGCTCAAAACTTTTTGACCGGATGAAATAGCAGTAGGCGGATGTTTGATGAATAGAGCATATGAATCACGTATGCAGTGAGTACACAACGGACGCATCGTGTTTTCCAACGGGTGGCAAGCTTTTTTGGCCAGTTTACATCCTCTTTGCATCCATTGGTGCAGTGGGATGTGGGCTTTACCAAGGACTTGGGATAGGCAAATCTGGATGTTTGATGGTGTCACAAATATTGCTACAGGATGGAAACTGTTTCAAGTAAAACTGCCTTCTGCAATTGACTGATAGCAAATTTGTCAGTGCCAATGGTGCTTAAGTGGTGCTCCCGTTATTTTGGGACTGCAACCAAAGATGCTTATTACTTTTTCTCCCAAGGGTTTTAGTGCACTATTTTCTCTCTAACCAGGTATTGAAGCTTAGTATAACTACGATTTAACACAGTCTCATCCATTCTGAAAACATTATTTTTTATGCCTTTCATGCGTAATATGATATTTTGAATTTATCTGATAACACTAGTTAGAAAAAAGGATGGACAGCATTTTTTTTTGGGGGGGGGGGTAAAATTTTATTTGGATTTTCACAAAACATAATCCAAATAAAATTTCTTTCTTTTTTTTTTTTTTTTGAGAATAGATGGTCCCAGGTTATTACTTTTCTATACAGGCAGAAAGTCAATTTCATATTCGTCTTTGTGTTCTATTCCATACTTCATTACTATTTGAAAATTTTCTCAATAATTTTTTTCCTTCCCTTAGTTTTCTCTACCTTGCTTTTAATTATCTCATTCCTTTCTAAATTCATATATATATATATATATATATATATATATATATATATATATATATATATTTTCTAATTTTCAATATCTTTCTAATCATTATATTTATACTTTTGTCTGTCCTTTTTCAATTTCATATTTTTTTTTCTCATTAAACAAAAATTTCCCCTGAAGTTACTGATTGGAGTATCAGTACGCCAACGTTTCAGCAGAATCTCATCTGCCATCAGGCTTCTGTATTGAGTTCATATGTGGGTCAGGCTATCACAGCTGTTAGTTTTAAATTTGAGGCTAGCCTACTGTTGTCCCAGGATGGTTTTTTCTACATCCTGATTGGTTGGGAGTCTTGGACTGTGTTTATTGGTCTTGGAGTTTGTTTGATTGGTGTTTCTGGGTTCTTCTGTCTGTTTTGT
>BLBF01000037.1:6316453-6333316 GCA_015471245.1 Laticauda colubrina
TGTTTAGCTTGTCTACCTAACCCTGGTTGGGGAACCCAGGCTTAACATACGTTATAAAAGTTTATTAGACCCAAAAATGCTTGTAAGTCTGTTTTGTTTCTAGGTCTGGGTGCGTCTTTAATTGCTTTGACTTTTTTTTTCAGTAGGGTGTATACCCTCTCCGTCAATTAAATACCCTAAAAATATGCGATCAGTAATGTGATCAGTAACTAGACAGCATTTTTCCTTTTTAACTTTCAGGCCGGATTCTCTAAATTTTGTTAGCACTTCTCTTAGTCTTCCTTCTAATTGGGCTGTGTTTTTTGCTGAAATTAGGACATCATCAAAGTATGGAATGACCCCTTTAATTCCATTTAATAGGCATTCCATGAGGCTTTGGAAAATGCCTGGGGTGACGCTTACTCCAAATTGAAGTCTGTTACATTTGAATGCCCCTCTGTGAGTTACTATTGTCTGTGCCTCGGCCGTTATTGGGTCTACTGGAAGTTGTTGATATGCTTGGGCTAAATCGAGCTTGGCAAACAATTTTCCTCCCCCAAGTGAGTGCAGTAAGTGCTGCACGACTGGTACCGGGTATGCGCTTTGCTGCAACGCATGGTTCAGGGTAGGTTTGTAGTCTCCGCAGATGCGCACAGACCCGTCAGGTTTTACTGATGTTACTATTGGTGTTTCCCACCTAGCATGGTCAATCAGTTCTATGACCCCTTGCACGATTAATTTGTTTAACTGTTCATCTATTTTGGCTTTTAACGCAAAGGGTACTTGTCTGGCCTTTAGTCTTCTTGGTGCTATCTGGGGATCTAAACTAAAGGAAATTGGGGTCCCCCGGTACCTGCCTAGAGTGCCATCAAAGACATCCTGGAACTCGTGTATCAGGTTCTCTTCCCAATCGGTTGCGGCTATTCGGCTCACTCCGGTCATTCCGATGGCCAATGGTGCGAACCATTCGATGCCCAGGAGACTGGGATGGTCTCGGTTGCCTATGGTTAGCGGCAGGACTTTGGCGTGCTGTTTGTAAGTGACTTTGAAGTGTCCTAGACCTACCACAGGGATCCTGTTTCCTTGGTAGTCCTTTAGAATTAATTTTGTTTCTGAAGTTCTTTTAGTCTTATGTTTGGAACTAGCCGTCTGATTGTGTTCCAAGACACCATTGACAGGAAGGATCCTGAGTCGACCTCCATCTCGCAAGGGCTTCCTTCAATTTTCACTATAATTTTTACCTTTCTCCCGCTTTCCGTCTGGGTGCTTCCGATAGTGACAGTCTGGTGGGTTTTTTCTCAGTTGCTGGTTCCTTTGCTGCGCTCCCATTTTCTGTCGGCTTGCCTTGATTTAGTTCTTAGTGGGGAATTACTGTGCCTGCTAGGACTGTTGTTTTTACGATTTCTGCAAACTCTCTCAATGTGTCCCCTTTTCTTGCAAGCTCGACAGATGGCATCAAGGAACCTGCACTCGGCTCGGGGGTGGTTCCCTCCGCAGCCAGTGCATTCTCGCCAATTTCTTTTTTCACGCCTTTTTTTGTTCACATTTAGGCGATGGACTTCATCATCATCTTCTTCTGTTAATGATGATGTGCCGAGGTCTTCGTGGTGTATGGTAGAGGGAGCTTGCTTCTTTCCCCTGGGTATGGTCATCACGTCAATATTGGCATTCATCAGCTTCATTGTCGCCACTGATTTTTTGATGGCTTCTGCAGCGGTGGCTTCTGCGATCGCTTCAGCCACAGTTATATTAGGCTTATTCAATAATTTACTTTGTAAGTTAGAGTCTTTTAGGCCTAAGACGACACGATCTTGCATGGCTTCATCCATATTCTGGAATTCGCAAGCTCCACCCAGATGTCGGAGGGCTGCTATGAAAACAACGGTGGTCTCGTCTTCCCTTTGGTCTCTTTTGTAGAACTCATGTCTTTTAATGAGATTTGACACCACAGGCGCGTAGTGAGCCTTTAGCATTCAGTTAAGCTCAGACCAGGTCATCTGTTTCATGTCTCTGGGCTTCACCAATGCCTTGGCCATCCTGAACATGGTTGGCCCACAATGAGTTAGGAAGACAGCCCTCTTCCGCTGATCTGAAATTTCCTCCATTTTGTTGCTCTCTAAAAACATCAGGAAACAATCGATATATGATTCCCAATCTTATTCGTTGGGGTTGAAAGGTGCGGGCGGCGCATTATTACCAGCCATCACTTCTAGTGTAGTTTTCTTGCCGCGTGCTCGGTCTCCGCTTCAGGACGATCCCACCTTCGTCGCCAGAGTTCCGTCCGGAAAAACACGCGGTAGACCGGGTTCCAGTAAACAAGTCTTTATTTCAAACAAGCAATAGCAATGGAACAGCTGGCTAAAGCCGCGGCAGCCCTTTTTATACAGGCTTGCCTGCCGGCTTATAGCCAATTACATTTCTTTAACTTTGCCGCCTTTAAGCGGCTCCCTGGATTGGTTCCTAGCGAACCAATCCACTTTCGGCCTTTCTGGCCAATCAGAAAGTTCAACTTGGACTCTTCCAAGTTATACAGAACATTTTTTTTTAAAAAAAACAGGTTTTTCAAATTAATATTGTCTGAAGCAAAAAAAAAATAAAAAATAAAATAGAAATTCATTTTAGTGCACTGTACATGCTTTGCTTACCTTTGTGGGCCAAAGCTCTTGTCAAATCACATTGTTACCAGCCCATACATCCAGACTGATTGTAATATGTTGGTCTAATACAGGGGTGTCAAACTGGATTTCTTCAAGGGCCAGGTCAGCATTATAATTCTCCTCCAAGAGCTGGGAGAGCAATAGGGGTAGGACGGAGGCCTCCTGTAGCCCCTGCCAGCCAAAATGAGGTGTGGGGTCTGGGCACGGCCCCCTGCACCTCATTTTCACTCTCCATGGCCTCCTGCAGCACTCTGCCAGCCATTTTCAAGCCTGTTTTGGGGCTGGGTTTTTTGGCCCATTTCCTGGCCATTTTTAGACCATTTTTTGGGCCATTTTCAGGCCATTTTTCAGGCTGTTTTCAGCCACTAGAGTGCTGCAGGAGGCCATGGAGAGTGAAAACAAGATGTGGAGGCCCTCACACATGGCCTATTTTAGTTGCCAGAGACACCATGGGCCAGTCCTTTGATATTTCCAGGCCAACCCCATGGGCCGAATTTAAGCACTTGCATTTGATACCTGGTCTAATATCATCAGATTTCATGTGCTTTTTGTTAACCACTCAACAGTAGCCATAGTGGAGATATTGTAAACTCAACATATGCCAATGAATCCAGAAGACAATGGCTGGAGACAAATCAGGGAAGCAGGGGAGACTTAGCATAGCAGAAAATCTAATAAATAAGTGCAAAGAAATTCATAGAATCTAAGAGTGGGCAGCATACAAATTCTGCATATAAATAAAATATTTGCAAGAAACCATTCAGAAAATTGACTGAAAAACAAATTGCAAAGAAAGAACAGCCAGACCCATATCTCATAGCTTATAACCCTCAGAATTTTTAGAGTAAGTATTAAACAGTAAATAATTTATCTATGTTCATCTAGAAACAGCTTGCTCCATAGTTCATTAAGATTCCAAAAATCAACAAGATTTTTATCAGATATTTATTCTGGCTAGTTAAACAGGTGTTTGGGGAGGGGAAGAGAATGCTGGGGAAGGGGGTAGGAGAAAGAAATGGCACTTAATTTATAACCTGTTTGAGCATTACAAGCTGACTAAATGCATATAACATACTGAGTAATTATACATATCTATCCCTGGCACTATCATTAACTGTAGATCTACATTTCCCAGGGCACCATTGAGTTCTTAATACTTACATAAGTAAAAAAAAAAGAAAGAAAGCAAATACTTTAATAAGCAAGGAAATGGCAACAACCAATCAATCAATGAAGCTTTCATAATTTGGAAGAGCCTGTCTGAAAACAAATGCCTACTATGTAATTGTAATAATGTGAAAGAGCCTGCAATTCAATTTCTTGAATCTTTTCCTATATTTTATAGTCATGTATAATGGCTATGAGGAAGAAGGGCAGTAAAGAAGTTTGAGATGTAAATAAATACAAAATAAATAGATCTGATTAGCGCATCTAGGCTTCCCCCTTTCAGTTATTCAAACCAAATACATAAAATCAGGAGAATACACTGGAGGTTAGTAACACTAGAGAAAGCAACCTATAATACTCTTTATATTCTTGGCAGGAGGAACCTTGAATACGGGACTAAGTATTCAGATTACCCAAACTTCAGCCTGACCCATTTAACTATAGTTGGCATCTGGGGATTGTGCACACTGATTCCACTCTCTAGTCCACATGCTTCAGTAACTCAGCTCCTTGCTTTCACTGATCTGCTTCATAAAACTTGGAGTTGCACTTGCTTCACTGCGAGCACAACATGAGCTCAGCTCCCAGTGAAATTTGAGAACTAAATACTATAAAGCAGAAGATCAAAAAAGATTAAGTGAACAGGTTTCATAGATACAAGAAGGGGGATCTGTTAAGTTTTGTTGTTTTGTTTTGTTTGTTTGTTTTCACCTTAACTGTTTATACATATATGTCACCAGGGAAATAAACCAGATCTTTTCCTCATCATGCTCCTTAGTTAAGGAAGCTTGTGGGTGAACAGGTTCACTGAATTCTTCATTCAATCAATTATTATTAAATTATTAATTATTATCAATTATTAAAGAAAACAGAAATGCCAATAGAATTATCCTCACTGTTGCTTCTTTTGAAACAAGCCAGTTATATGATATCAGATATTCAGTTATTTCTTGGATCTCATTGCTGATTGCGAAAAAAATGTTAAAAGGACAATTCCAGTAGGGGGAAATAACCAAACAGGAAGCTTCATTGAGAAGAATGATGGTATCTTATAATAGATGAAATTCATATACAAGTGATAATAGTGGCTTTCATAAGTTTTGGGATGTTCATAGATGCCACGTCATTGGCATTCAGATTTCAGTGGTGTATCAATAATGATGGCCAACATAGGCCCATCTCATTGAGATGAACTACAAAGGATTGCTAGATTAGTATAGTTACCTTCAGTCTATAGATGCAGGATCATCTTGTTTAATAAATTCTGCTTGTACTATTATGATTGTAGAAACATTTTATTTCAGTTCAGTGGACTGAACTTAACAGTCACAAAATACATTTATTTGTGATGGCCTCCTGTTGCTTTTAATGACACATAATCCATAGAATGGAAAGAGCTTAGGGGTGAATTTTAGATGTGAGGCTTGTGTGCACAGCATGGGAAACTGTTTTTGCCCTGTCAGAGGTGTTTTGGCTAAACTGTGTAGTTTCAGTTAAGAACCATGTTTTTAAAATGGCATTGAGAAAAAGAGAGCTGTGTGTATTTCAACAGCTTGGAGTTCTCCTACTATGATCTGCTATATGTATTCTGGTATTATGGTCTTATGCTTCACAGCTATCACATATCCATTAGCATACTAGAAGTTGTGTGGATGTATGGGAAAATATGCCAGTTACATTGTGCTACGATAATGCCACTTAATTATATTGCTCTATTCTCACAGCTCTAGTTATAAAACTATTCAGGTAGTGCTCAATTTACCACCATAATGGAACCTGCAATATATTTGGGGGCAGGGGTGGGATTCTACCAGTGCGCACTTATTCGGTAGAACTGGTTGTTAACATTCTAAGCAGTTTGGAGAACCGGTTGTTAGAAGTAATTACTGGCCTAATCCTAGAAGGAAGGCAGGAAGGAAACATTCTGGTGTTGCTTACAGAAACTGCCTCTCCATTAACCCTTATTACATTCTTGTCAGGACTAGACTTCCTGTCTCAGGAACCTCTCTGGAGTTTTCTTTCCCTCTTTTGCTAATACTTTGCTTGTGTGGAGTGACCATTTCAAGATACAATGGCACTGAAAAAAGTGACTTGTGACCATTTTTTATACTTCCGACTGTTGCAAAATCCCCACAGTCATGAGAGACCAGATGAGGAGATGCGTGCCTCGATGTGAGTGATATTGAGTTGGCCAAGCCCAGCCAATAACATGACCACCAAGTCACGTCCACCCAGTCACATGACCACCAGGCCATACCCACCAAGTAAGCCATGCCAACAGAACCGGTTGTTAAAAAATTTGAATCCCACCCCTGTTTGGGGGCCTATTGTAATGTCAAACATTAGTTAAGCAACCAGTCATAAATTGAGGACTATCTGTATTTAGTGGTTTGAATACAATGTGTCAAACAGTGTGCAATATTCTTTATGGAATAGCACACATATCAATAGCTATCCCTTCCTTTTACAAGTTTATGGCAAAATAGCTTTTTCATATAAATGACTTCTTTACCTTATTTGGAGGTAAATTCTTTTCTATAAATTACTTGGAATATTTTTATAGTACTTCATACCAATAAGGTTTATAGGAATGTTATTTTGACTTAATACATTTCCTTTTTATCATTACTGAAGCATTGATCTGATTTTTCAGGTGCTCTATCTTTGCTTTAGTGATTAAAATGCTAGATTGGCAGAGGAGTTATACAGATTCTAGCCCGACTTCGGCATGGAAATTAGCTGGATAACTTTGGAGCAGTCACTTTCTCTGAGTCCCAGGCTAGAATGTTGAAAAAATAATAATCCTTGAGCCAATGACAAAAAAACTGGTGTAATGTTGCCAAGAAAACTGCATGGATCTGTCCATGAAGTTTCCAGGATACCCTTAAAAATATACCAAATAAAACACTTTAATTTTGTTTAGTATTTGTAAATTAAATTGATCCAAAGGTATCAACTTTTGCATCTATTTTTTCTTTCAAATATGAATATGATGCAATAGCTACCACTACTATTCATTACTGTCTCTCATGACAAGTGAACCAACTTTCCAATGCCATCCTGTGAGACATCTAAAGTTCACTAGAAAACACAGAGGACAATGTAAGAATCACATGTTCATGATCAATGCACTATTTTATTTTTTCTCCAAAAGCTGAAAGTCCAACTATTTTGATCCACCCATAGTAAAAATGCCTATCTGTAGTAACACCATTTTAGGTGGAAAGCAGTGGCTAAAATTAGCAGAGACTTACAATAATAATTCACAAATGCTAAAAAAAATATTGCTGAAATACATCTTGCAATTTCAAAGCAATCATTAAAGGCATGACCATAATAGTTTACGTGATTCATAATAACAGACTGATAAGGAGAGAGAATATACCAATTATGCATGAAAAGCAAATCAGGAATATGTTTAAATGTTTTGATTCTATGACTGATGAGAAACACTTTATTTCAGCACATGCAGGACTGGATTTGTTTAAAGTTGAATTTCCAGAGAACAGTGACTTTACCCTGGTAAAATAATTAAATACCCTTAATTATTTGGATCAGTCTGGATCTAGACCATCTCCCAATTATGCTCACACAGTTTTTGCTGCTGCCCAGTATCTTTCAGAATTTCTCTCTCCTCTAGTTGCAAGTGCTGTTCCTCTGGTTTCTATGGACTTTTTTTAATTTAGTTCATTGTTGCAACTTCCTCTGATGTGAGACTCTCGTGGTTCAGAGGGTTGATTTAGATCTGGTTTCTGAAGGATGTATTATATTCATTTGCTTACCTTTATTTTGGCTTTCTGTTACAAAATCATAGTTGCCTTATGTCCTGATAACCGGATCTATGAATTAAATTGATCCAGCCTTGATTCTGCTTTGAGTTTGGCTGCTCTTTCCACTTTACTGCTCTCTAATTTCTATTAGATGCTCTATTTTTCTGTTTCAGGAGCACATCTTCTGCCTTTTCCTCTCCTATTAGAAGATGGACCTTTCTATTATTTGGCCTTAGTTGTATTACTTTATCTATGCCCCTTGCAGTATTTTGATTTAGAGATCTGCAAAAGGTTTGTTTGCCCTTTCCACTTCTAACTGGTGGTTCGAAGTTCAACTGGTAGTGCAGACTTCCTGATCAATGCTCACCTATTTTTATGCTCAAGTTTCACATCTCAAGGACCTACAGGTCATGGTTATCTTCCAACTTTTAGCATTTCATTTTTCACTCTTATTCCACTTTATATTATAGCTTGAGCGTCTGGTTTTATATGGCTTCTTTTTTTCTTCAAAAATATGCAAACTGGAATACATTTTGTCATGTAATTTTTTTTCATTCTTTTTTTCTTCATTCTTTAATTAACTTGTAGCTTTAGCATACATTTACAGATATATGTTGTTCATCTCTTGTAACAATTCTGCCAATTATCTGAAAAAGTGTGATATTCTATTTATCACAAAAATTAGAAAGTGTTGTTGGGAATTCTTCCTGAAATATACTTTAGAGGAATGCAGATTATGTTCACATGACAAAAATCACTGATCCAAAAACTCAGAAGAGGGTTATTTCCCTTGAGTGGAAACTTCTAAAAATCTTAATTCAGAATTAGACATTGACACTAGGATCTTTATTAGTACTAAGGAGGATTTCTATACACTAGGATAAAATGCTCCTTCAGCAGGGCATATTAATCCAGTATAGCAATTATGCATTTCTTTTCCTACTCTATATATTATACATAAACTTGGCCAGAAATCCTAGTTTATGAATTAGGTGCAGTACTACAAACAAATACTGAATATTGATAAATTTAACAAGATACCAATATGTGAAATAACAATAGCAATTGCACTTAGATTTATATACCACTTCGTAGTGTTTTACAGCCCTTTCTAAGTGCTTTACAGTGTTATCAGTGCAAACTGGCTTTATTGATTTCAAAGTTACTGCAATGAATAAAAATATTCTTATCTTGCAAAACTATAAAACTAAGGTATATACATTCATATTGTGCTATTAGGAAGAATTCACACAGAGGCAATGATCATAAATGGGCAAATCCCTCCAGCTAACATCCAAGAATGGAAGAATTGAACCCAAGTTGAATCTCACATTGGAGTATTTATACCCACTAATAGCCTACTTAAGATGCATCATCCCAACAATTCATTCCATAAAATATATATTATCAAGAAAATATCTGAAAATGTAGGCACAGTATATCCATGTAGTGGCTGTACTGGTCATCAATTTTAAAATGATAATATTTATGGGTATCTGAGTTTTTGGATCAGTGATTTCTTGTCATGTGAACATAATCTGCATTCCTCTAAAGTATATTTCAGGAAGAATTCCCAACAACATTTTCTAATTTTTGTATGAAACAATTTCAGTTACTTGGTCTTTTCCTTCCATTTTACCACTATAAATACCACCTCAGAATGTAGAAAATTTTGGCCTCATTTTGAGTCTGGCTTTTATTAAAAATGTTTCTTCCTTCCACCATTCTTCAAGCAGTGCTTTTGAGACCAATTTCTGCTTAAATGTTTGTTCATCTGATAATTCCCTCGCTCCTTATTCTGCCTTGCTATTTTCTCTGGTAGCAAAGGAAATAGATTAACAAAAATGTTATAATAAGGATTTTGCTAAACACATCAAAGGTGAAAAGAAATAAGACATTAGTAATCTTATCCTTTTTTATTTGAAAAAAAAAATGCACTTAAGCACATCAATGTAACCTCTGGCTTGAAGAGAACTCTAGATTCCATACAATACACCTTTAATAAATACTATATTTACAGTATGTAGTAGTGTACAGTGTATATATATTATTATAACTAACCCCTTTACTGTTAAGTTTCAGAAATTTCATCACCAACTTTTTCCTTCCAAGATTAGACGAGCCATTTTATCACTCCAGGGAAATGAACACTTTTTTATGTCTTAGTCCTTTCTAAAAGTTTTCAAACCCTTTAAACTTCTTTAAAGTCAAAAATCCACTGTCCGCTTATTTTGCACTTTTAAAATCTTTTTTCTCCCCACTCGAGGGACTCCTTCCCTTCTCTTCTATTTTAATAACTGATGCCAACTGCCTTCCCTAAAATATCCCTGATATTTGTCAGTTAAGAGAGGCAATCCTTCTTGCCTGTAGTGATATATCTAAATTCCATACTTGCAGGAATCAAATTGCCCACCTAAATCTCAGATTCTTCACAATACATATATAAATACTTATCATCCCCCACCATCATCAATGCTTCAGCTAGTGTAGTAGTGATAGTTTATTTACTTATGACATTTATATCCTTGATTTTTTTCCCCAGGAGCTCAAGTTGGTAAACACAATTTTCTGTCTCTCACTTTATCTTCACAATGACCTTGAGAAACAGGCTAGAGTGAGAAATTGCCATTTTTTTTCATCATTCTGTATGAGTGTGAGTGGAAACTGGAGAGTTCCCAACCATATTTCAACTACTTAAGTCCAGCACAACATTTGCTGCGGCCAGCCTTACCATTAGAGAAAATAAAGCCTCACAGTTTGCAGGACTAGCAGCAAAAATGTGTTTGAGTATGGAGTTGCATATGTCATGCAATCTTCTAAATCTACTAACCTGCTATTATTGGATGCAGTAAGTTCAATTTTCAGTGATTAAGTAACAGGGAATTGCCCACTCAGTAGCCAGCCACAAAATTGCATTAAATTGCATTACATAAATGGTTTATTGTATTAAACAGAAGCTTTCATGTTCCTCATAATCCTACTAGTAGATATGGAAAAGAAAACTTTATTTGTAAATGTGCATTTTATACTGCTAAATATGGATTGACACAAAGAACATTTTTTTTCCATCAGGGTAGCAAGCTAAAAGAAAAATTCATATGCAATTTGTTGTCAGAGTGTGTTAGCAAAATAGTGCCTTATAGACTCAATATCATCTAAAGCAGTGGTCGCCAACCAGTGGGCTGGAAACCACTGGTGTGGGCCATGAGAAAATTTTGGTGGTCCACAGAGAAATGTCACTCCCGAAAGCACCCTCCAAAGCAATTAGTCCAGGCTGCATGGGAACAGAAGACTGCACCACCCACATGGCTCATGGAAACCCAAAGCTTGCATCGCTTGCATTGTGAACAATATGAGATTACAGATAACAGATAATCAGAGTTGGAAGGGACCTTGTAGGTCATCTACTCCAATCCCCTGCCCAAGCAGGAGACCCTACACCATTTCTGACAAATGGCATTCCAATCTCTTCTTGAAAATCTCAGCTGATGATGCTCCCACAATTTCTGAGGGCAAGCTGTTCCATTGGTTGATTGTCAGAAAGTTTCTCCTTATTTCCAGGTTAAATCTCACCTTCTTCAGTTTCCATCCATTATTCCTTGTCTGGCCTATAGGTGCTTTAGAAAAGTGAGGGGAGGGGGGAAAAGATGGAGGGGGGGACTTGCCCCACTTGCCCCATGCACCTTGCCTGGCCACCGGGCTGTTTTTTTCAGCTTCTTTCTTCTTCTGTTTTTGGCTGCACCCAAGGAAAGCAACAAAATTCTTTCTCTCCCCCAAACTCCACCAAAAATGAATCTTTGGGACCCTGCAAGGCATCCTGCTACAAGAGGCTGCACTGGCACAATAAGTCTCACAAAGTGTCATTTCTGGCAGAGTTTGGAGACGAGAAAGAAAGACTCCTGCTGCTTCTGCTGCTTTCTTTTCATGAAGCCAAAAGTCGCTCCCCTACACCCTGAGAGCAGAGCTGGAGACAGTATCCTGTGATCCCAAATAAAGAATGATTGATCAGTAGGAAAATTGGGTGGGATTTTCCCAGGTTCTCGGTTCGCAGGATTTAAAATTATGAGTTTGGTGGTCCCTGAGATCCAAAAGGTTGGTGACCCTTCATCTAAAGAAATTGACCCTTCTTAAAATAGCTGGTGCCTAAAGGCTGACACATGAGCTATCTCCCTTGTGTTCATAAGGTTGATGTGTCTTCTAATTTTACATTGCCAAAATAAATGGTGACTTAGTTGCAGGTAGTTCAGTATTTACTGCTTAAATGTTGAACATCTCATTCCAGTCACCATTTTAAGCATCTACCTTCTATTTTAACTTCATCTCCTAAACAGCAGTTCCACCACTGTGGGATTGGGCCATTGGCTTTTTCTAAATGTCAAAGAAGCTGTTGGAAAAAAGTATGGCCTAATTCAATTAGCTTTGAAGTTGCAGTGTTTTCCAAGAGTGAAATGAATAAAAAGGGGTGAGTTTCTATCAACCAGGAAGTGGGGAATAATTATCATCTTACAAATGAGGTGATGGAAAAAGAGTTCTCTTGACTCATTTTTCCCACACCTATTGCACCAGCTTCCAAAATGCTACAGAGAAAAAGTCAAAGGAGGCAACTGAATGGGGTCCTGGTTACTAAGAAACTCTCCTTCCTCTTTGCTGTCAACTTGTCTAACATATTCCATCTCAGCCTTTTCGATTTCTTGAAGTTGTTGCCTTTCCCCCCCATTTTGATTAAATATAACTGGATATTGTAATATTTTAGGACAGAGCTGTTGTGGTGCAATGGTTAGATTGAAGTATTATAGGCAAACTCTGCCCACTGCCAGAAGTTCAATCCTGACCAGCTCAACATTGACTCAGCCTTCAATCCTTTTGAGGTCAGTAAAATGCTGACTCTGTGATTTGCTTAGACAGGACTTTAAAGCACGATGAAGCAGTGTATAAGATTAAGTGATATTGCTAAGTGCTGTTGCTATTTTTCCTTCTCACTTTTTTCCTTGGTTCCAGAGACAAAACTTCATGTTATTTACATAAATATAAATGAAGCATCCTAAGGAAATGGACCAAATAAATCTCATGGCTGGAATGGCTGGCAGCAAGAAAAATATATACCAATTTATTAAACAATCTTCATGGAGAAAATGGATGTGATGTTATATTGGAAAGACCTTGAGAGTCAGGATTATTCCCACCTACCATTACAATGCTGAATATGATATAAAGCCAACATTTCAGTGGTGATGAGAAGCAGCATTGCTTCAATAGAGCTGAAGATTTAAATGACTTCTCCCTGGAAATTAGCTATAATATAACCAGGAACTAAACAGGTCTGTAAATGTCAATCTATTTTAAACCAATTAGAATTATCTCCAGGACTGATATTCTGACACAGTTCAGAAGCTAAACTTAGAATTTGTTCCTTTCATTCAATCTGTTCCATATTCCATATTTATTCTATTCAACATAGGAAAGCATTTATACATTAGCAAGATTTAATGTTTTACCTTCAAAGTTGTTGGAGAGGAGTATAGTAACATCCTGAATCAGCAGCATTTTCATTTAAGGTTATTACTTTTGACATTTTTTTCCAGAAGTTTTGCTTCCTGAAAAAACTTTTGGTGATTATTCTTCAAACTGAACAAAAATATAATTTTAGAATGATTGTGACATGTAGGAATCTTGAGAAATGTGAAATTAATTTTTAATGACTATAATGCATTTAATTTTATAATCTGTATGAGTTCAATAGAGCTAAAAGTGTTTTGCTTCTGATTTTTGTTCGTACTCAGTGTCCGAAGCAGTTCACTGCAGTGTCCAACAACAGTCAGCTATTGTTAATCCTGTTACTCCTGGGTAACTCCTATATCAAGTTACCCTGATACAGTTTTTCCATTGTATCAATGTTCTGGTGAAATCTTTCACCACATTCATCATTGACTGCACCTAGATTTACAGGAAAAAAAGTCTAAGCATGAATTAAGAAAATGAATCTTCACTGACATGCTACATTTCATGGTCTTGTATGTTGTAAGACATTTGTGCTAAATGTAGCTAAATGTAATTTGGTGCTCTATAGTTGCCAAGAAAATTCTCAACAGCATCCTTGAATGGTTTTCAAGCAATTTTCTCTGGCCCCGATAACAAATCTTTGAACCATTTATCATTGATGATATATCTGATCTGTGGACCAACAAAAATACTTTCCATAAACTTGGCATTAGTTATTCTTGTCTCAAATAACAAAAAACTTCACCTTTCTTGTTTATCACTTTTATAACATGATTGATCATGAGTTTTATGTGAAGCAGGGACAAAAAATATCTTTATTGGGGCAGCAAAGTGTTCATGTGCCATGTTTTTCTGTCCTGGAACCAAGTTCTTTTGGAATGGCCATTTCTTTTTCATATAACCAATGCAACACTTACACAGCCCCAAATGTTCAATACTCTAGAAGTTTTTGTCTAAGAAGTTCGTTATATTTTATTATTTACAGTATATCTATCTATCTATCTTTATCATCTATATCAGGAGTGTCAAACACAAGACCCATGGGCTGGATCTGGTCCATGATGTGGTTGGATTCAGTCTGTGGGGCAATCGTGAAAAATGTAAAAAGGCTGGTTTCAGCCTCTTACAGGAGGAAACATGGACTTTTTCTTATTGGATGGTAGCTTGTATGTTTTAACAGACAAGCAGCTTGCATTTGTGAAGAAGCCATAGAGAATTAGGCTTTTCTATGGAGCAGAGGTCCCCAAACTTGGCAACTTTAAGACTTGTGGACTTCAAATCTCAGTCTTAAAGTTGCCAAGTTTGGGGACCTCTGCTCTATAGCAACGGTTTTCAAAATTGGGAAGTTTAAGATTTGTGGACTTCAACTCCCAGAATTCCTGAATTAACATGACTGGAGGAGGAATTATGAGAGTTGAAGTCTACAAGTCTTAAAGTTGCCAAGTTTGGGGACCTCTGCTCTATAGCAAAACCTAGCATGTGGGCATGTGTGCTAGGTGTGCCAAGATCCTTTCATAAGAGAAGGATAGGCAACTAAGTTACATCATCTCCACTTCAGCATTTAGTTAAAGGACAGCAATCCACCTTATTGGAAGAATTCTCTTGTCAAGGTAAAATGACTCATCTTTGCAGGAGAAAATTGCCTCATTGTGATGGATCTCTGCCAAATGACACTTGCCTTCCATCTATGTATCCTTGCTACTGACGTTGCCATATAGATAGGTGATAAAGATACTTTCTGAGTATGAGATTTTTCTTTATGGAGATAAAATAAACAAAAAAAAATTTCTTGGGAAACAATTTCTTTTTTTGAAAGTTGCTTCTTTATTAAGAAGTAGATTCTATTTACCTTTTGATGTGTGTTGCATTATAGATAATAAGGAGGCTCTATGGCACAGTGGTTAGAGTGAAGTATTGCAAGCTACTTTTGCAGCCAGCTGCCTACAATTTGGCAGTTCAAATCTCAAGGTTGACTCAGCCTTCCATCTTTCCAAGGTGGGTAAAATGAGGACCCAAATTGTTGAGGGTGATATGCTGACTCTGTAAACTGTTAGAGAGGGCTGTAAAGCACTATAAAGCAGTATATAAGTCGAAGGGATATTGCTATTACAGATGATAAGTAAATACTAGAGCAATTTTTAAAAACTTTTCTGGGATCTTCCCTTGTAAATCATCAGTATATTCTAAACCCATTTAATTCTCATTGGTTCCTTCTACATATCCATCTTTCTGTAGGTCTACAATTATCAGGAATTGTGGCTTGCATTATCAAATTAAAGTTAAATTAGTATTCCTCTTACTTTTTTTTAATATTTTTTCCAGATAAAACATGAGATGCGAGGAAATTTGCCTGAGAAAACAAATATTTTTCTATATTTCTTAGACTTCTGAAGTTCTTAGCTTGAATCTTGTAGATTTTTTTAAATATAACATGGCATGCACACTACATGAATAATTATATGATTTTGATCCATATCTCTTTCTGCCTATTTTAAAAAATACTGTATCTTATGAAGAAAAAAAAGGTAACATACTTTGGCTCTGCTGGGCTCTGTAAAATAAAGTAGGCCGTGCTATTCCAGAACTTTGATCTAGGCATATTATAATGTTATGATATATCTGTTGTATCTCCTCCTTCCCCTCACCAGAATTCAGAAACCAAGTATCATATCATATGTTAGGATTGATGTTTCTTTGAAAAGCAAATTAAATTCCATCTAAATAGAAAATATCCTTCATAGAACTACCATAAATAGAAATACCAGATGCCCATTCCCCAAACTGGTTGGAGAGCAGGTTTGGCCATTTCTCATTGACTCAAGACCAGCAGTTGCTTTCCTACACAACTTTACAACTGTGCATCATCTTCATCCCTGAGAGAAACACCTGCTTTTCGTCTGTGACCTGGGATACCCTTCAACTTGTTAGCACTGTGGGCATGTTTGAGAAAGATAACATGCATACAGAAGGAGTCCTGAGCTACTCAGGCACAGTGGGCCACAGTGATGACCATCAACCACTGGGACAAACTCAGTTTTTGTCATTTGGCAAAAAGACTTATAACTTCTGGACAGCTAAACATGACCTCATCCTCTTCCAATATACGTAGATTAAGATAAGATGAGATAAAGTTAATGTGAAATGAAATGAGGTGAGGTGAGATGAGATAAGTTCGGATAAGTTCGGATAAGTTCGGATAAGATAGGATAAGATAGGATAAGATATAAGATAACCTTTATTGTCATTTTTTACTTTGAGTACACTGATCCACATTAAAAATGAAATTGTATTGCTTGCTCTCAAAATATATTTATTTATCTACCCAAACACATATATATCACACATATATACATGGTATATCTATCTATCTATCTATCTATCTATCTATCTATCTATCTATCTATCTATCTATATATATTTGTTTTCTTAGGTTTTCGCGGGTACTTACATGTATGCTGTTTAGCTTCCTTCGGGTATTATCCCACGTCATTGTAGTTCTGTTAAAGTTGTAGCAACGTTTCAGCAGAATCTCATCTGCCATCTTCAGGCTTCTGTATGGATATGGGTCTTACAGCTCCTGGTTTTAAATTTGAGGCTGGTCCATTCTGATTCTGATTGGTTGGGAGCCTGGACCTGTTTCATTGGACTTGGAGTTTGATTGATTGGTGTTCCTGGTTTCTTCTGTCTGTTTTGTGGCTTTGATTGGCTGGCAACAGTCTGTTCTTGTGTTGGAGGCTTTTAGTGCAGCTTGGCTCCGTGTGAAGGGACGGCTGCTCTTCATTAGCAAGCTG